>DWCF01001896.1:0-27057 GCA_018230265.1 Delias oraia | reverse complement strand
TCCATTTAACGACAACTCTTTATAACGGTATAAAATGCACAGTCCCTTCAGTGTCGTTATATAGAGTTTACACTGTAATTTAAAAATATTAATAGCCTATTGATTGGTTTTAAAAAAAATATTTTTTATTTTTGGTTTATTTGTATATATAATTTTTGCCAATGAAAATTTCATTAATTACTAATTGTAACGAAAGAAATGTATTTCGTTATAACCGTCAATAGATGCAGTTTCTAGGAGTCGAATTCATTAGCGTCGTATTATATATTATTTACTAAAGAACACCGCCGCCCATGAACAACCGCGCCACAGTCCGCGCATTGGTTATTTTGCCGGCTTTTTACGCCGCTTAAGCGGCACTTTTAAGGGTCTCTGATATCCTCACTCACTCTGCGAAACACGATACAAGTACCGTTTCACGCCGTTTACCATTTCATTCTGTGAGCCCGAGGCATCACTTCGGACGAGCTGGCCCAATTAGTGCGTCACCATATGCATCAGCATGGCTTTATCACGGGTGAGACTCGCCACTCATCGCCCGGCCACTGTCAAACCTCTCCAGATACAGAATTAATTGTAAATGAAATTAGTATTGTGCGGACCAGGATTCGAACCCAATACCTCTCGCTTCATGGTTCACTTACATAGTACACTTACTGATACTGTGCAAAAAGCTTAATGGCACTTTTTTATAAACTTTTTATGCAGACCTTTTTGATAGAGCCTAACTTTTACGTTAATTTAAGGTGTTGTATGAAAAAGCAGCCGAGTTTAATATTCTTTTTCATGAGTAGTTAGAACGAGTAAGGATCATAAAGAGCAGATGGGGTTGTATTTGAGTTGGTGAAGTAAAATGGCCCACTTCCGACTTGAGTTTACAAAACTTTGCCTCAATGACAGCCTAGCGAAGTTTCATTTAAAACTTCTGAACTGGACTCTTTTAATTTCTATATAGTTTCAGTAAGTAGTTTCTGTAAATTACTCCGAACTATTTTATTAATGTTGATAATTTTGAAAAAGCCACACATTTAGCGAGTTTCTCTTTAAATTATATACAAAGTAGAATTCCTTACTGCAAACATAAAAACATATTGTTTATTCAAGCCAAAAATAATTTATTTTAATTTAGTTACAGCAAATCATGTTATTTAAGTAATCTATGTTATTGAGTCTTTTTTTAAACCTCTCTCATGGAACGAAGGGATTCTATTCAAAACTAATTTATATTGTTATAAAGCAAAGTAGCTAATATACCCACAAAATCCCCGCATTTACCTTTGCTAAGATTTCAAACTCCGTTGTACCTTTCCAGAAATATATTTCCATTAATATTACAGTGGGTTCATTTCATAATAATACAGTGGATTCAAAAATACCTTTGTGAAATCCCCTTTTGTTGTTCGTGGTCGGTGGAATTCTAATTTTCCATAGTGAATCTAATAACGATTTCTAAAATAGGTTTTACTTATTGGGATAAAGAAAAATGTATCTAATGAATTTCTTTACTAAAATTTTCTGGTTCATCATATTATCGAAGTAACTCTTTTATCTTATTAAATATTTATAATTATATATTTAATTTATTTATAATTATATATATATTTTAATATATACTATATTTTGTTGAATGTATTACTGTTATTTTAATTTGTTTACTGATACAAGACTGAACCATCACAAATTATATGCAATAGAGGTAACGTTTATAAAATGCTGCCTCATTTTAAAAGTTCCCGAACTTCAGTCAGAAAATTTTCCAGGTGAATAATAAATGTCTTCCTATTCAAATGTCTTAGAAGTCTGACCATAGAGAATCACGGCAATATCATCATTAAGACAGTCGCACGATCGCCTAGTTTCGCTTGTCAATGTGATTTTTATATCTGGTTGGTTGACGTCTTGTGAATGGGCCTGAATAGAGCCTTTGTATGACCTTGTATTCTCCACCTCTACCCCGGGCAATACGGTATGATGGAATTTTTAATAGGGCCGGTCGTTTTGTGTCATGACAATTTTCGTTTATTGTTACAGCACAATGGCTGGTATGTAGTGGCGGTTTAATTGGATATGAATTTTCAACTTTCACGAAGTAATTTAACGTTGGATTGGACGAATTATTCACATATTTGTATTAACTTTTGCTATAAGTTTAGTTGATTTAACACGGGTTTATGAATTTATGATAAACAATTTGTTACTCTTTTTAATTTTCTAACAAAAGTTTTTTAAGACAGCGAGTAAGATGTCAAGCTGGCTCTCTAATAATAGAGGATCACAGCCACTCATGGACGTATCTAGCCACCATCAGCGCTTTTGTAAAATCACCTTTTTTACAGCACTTAAACGCGAGCGTAACTTGATGAAACTCTTTGTTTTGTTTATTCAACGAAAAATAATACAAATTCTATTTCACTGGTATTCTGTAGCCGGTGGTGTAAATCCAGATAAGCCGACTCAATCAGTGAGTTCAGAATATAGTTTCATATTTCCTAATAGTTACGAACAAACTACAGAAATAATAATAAACGTAAAAGAAAACTGATAAGATTTTTGTTTGCATTAATATATTTAGAAATCAATAAGATATTAAAATAAGTATTCAAAATATATTACTAAGTTAAGTAATTCTCAGTTATAATTTCAATACAGTCAAGGCGAAATTTACTTAGTATTAACTCCTAGTTCTGAACAAACGTAGATGATAAACACTGTTGATAAATATAAATTGCAAGGACTTCTGTTTCTACTGTATTGTTCCTCGCTAAAGTAGTTCGTCAGTTCTTTATGATTTTTATTCGTGTTTGTCATGACTTAGGTAATAGAAAATACCTTATAAAAGTTATTTAAAATTTTATATACTACAATATTCAATTTAAATGTGATATTATTAATTGTTTTTCTAGTTATTACAATATTTAGGTTTGCCGGTTTGATTATGTATTATATGTATTAAATTAATTAACTAAAATATATTTTATTTCTACCTGTGGAAGAGCCATGCTGAAGTATATGCGCACGCACTAATTGAGACGGCTCGTATGTAGTGATATCACGGGATCAAAGAATCGTGAAATAGTAGTTGTACTTGAAACGGTGCCTCTACTGTGTTTCGGTGAGTGAGTGAGAATATCGGAGTCCCTTAAAAATGCCGCCTAAGTGGCGTAAAAAGCCTGCAACACAACCAATGAGCGTACTGTGGCGCCGTTTCTCATGCGCGGCGTTGTTCTCTAACCATATAGGAGACACATCTGCACCGTTGTCCGCTATACTAGAAAAAAAAATTAATTTCAACCACTTTTATAACTAATAAAATCAGCATATATCTACTTTTTTGTTATGAAAATGAAGTGGGCTAGTTTAAAATGACTCGTGTTTACATCCCACGAGTGCCTACGTGAGATAGAATAAGTCAATTTGTTATCCTCGTAACAGGTAATCTAGTTTAAACCAGATCGATCCGGTGAGGTGTTAGTTACCTTGTTTACTAGATTATGCCCGTCTTTCTGCTTCATCGCGCGCCTCGGATATTAATTATTATTCATATATTAAACAAACAAGGTTTTATTACCAAAAAATAATTATATTAAGTTGGTCTGTCCTATTTAAAGAACAGTATCTTACAATACCAAATTTCGCATGGATGACAATTTCTATGAGAAATTATTTCAATATTTGATACTTTAATATATTTTTTACAATAATTATATGAAAAATGAAATTATACAAAACATTGAGCAATATATTATTATATCAGAAAAGATGTCTTTTCATTTTTAAGCTTAAACTTAGTATATCGTCGCAGTCAGAGTCCAGCTACCACCATTACTTTTAATAACGTCCGATTTTCTCACAGGACATTCGTATTTATAGCAATGGTTACCTTTGGGCTATAAAGTCTGATATTGCTTGGCACATTCCCAACTGAACGCAAAATCCACTCTCTGTTACACTCAATGTAATGTTAAAGGAATTGGACTTTGGTGTTCAATATTATTTTTTAATCACCATAAATCATTGCGTCAATATTTCCTAGTTAAAGCATTGACCTATTGCTTTATTTTAATCATATTGTAAATCCTTTACGTTATTATGAAGCAAGGCCTTATTTTACCTAAAGAGTATTTATTTTGACAAAAAATTAGGTAATAAATTTGAAAAGTGGTATTTCAAAAAGAGAATGTAATAAACCGCATGTGTCATAATGTCTCTATTGTTGGCGGGAAAACTCTTCATATTCCGTTATTATTGTTAGCAAACACTCATATTGGGGGACATTTTACGATAGCTATAAAGTAGGGGGATGGAAGTAATCGAGTTTGTAGTTGTTACGGCACCCGCTTTTATAAAAATGTCAGAAAGGAATAAAATCATTATTTGGGGTATGTTTGTTTTTATTGTTTAGCGGACAACTTAGCAGGTGGGTATCTTGTAGGGTATGATAACACGCTGAATATTCTGTGAACGCGTGGCATCACTTCAGTGCCAGCATATACTCCAGCATGGCTTTCCCACGGGTGAAGCTTCATCGCTGATCTTTTTTATAATGAAGTCTTAATAGTTATAAACATTAAGTTTTTTTTTTAATCCAAACAAAAGTTCTCTTCAACTTTAAAAGTGTTCTCTCTTACCTTATATATGGTACATACAAAACACGCAAGATTTCCCAAATTGAAGGAAAATTACATGATCGGAAGGTATAGAGGAAGAAATCCTTTATAAATTATTCTTCCATCCTTCAAACCTATTTAAATTATCCTTATAATTGATACGTGCCACCCTTACACATTTACCCTTTAAAATCTGTATCCATATTTTATTGAACTGTGAACCGTTTATTTAACTTAAATTAGTAAATCATCTAAATAAGTTTAGTTTAGTACTTATTTCATGAAATGTTTGCTACCATAACTAACGACGGTAATCAAACTCATATAATTGATATTTTAAGGCAGATCACAGAACGGGGCAGACGTTGACATTCGCCTATGAACAAATGCATCACAGACAATGCTTTGTTTGTGTAGCCGGCTATATATGCTGTCAATGTCAAAGTCAAAATATTTTTAAATATTTTTATTCAAAATAAGATACAAATTTCCACTTTGCGAATGTCAAATTTGGACTCTACTACCATTTTACAAGTTGTTTGCGGTGAAAGACGAACTGGCGAAAGAAACTGACAGTAATACTTAATACAAATATATCATTTATACAATAAAATAAATATATATTTTCTTAAAAATTAACACTTACACTTTTATTGATAATTAAACAAGATTTCTTTTTCGAAAGCTGTTTAAACGGTAAAGTCTATCGAGTCTTCTCATTTCCTCTCATTATCTTTACTTTTATTTTTTCAACAACCCGTAGCATCACTCAAGAAGCCATTCGTATTTTTCAGCGTGATTCCTGCCGTATTAAGATATTTGCAGCTTACTAAAGGCGAAATTAAAATTTATAAAGAAAATTCCATTCACACGGCAAATCGAACTTGGCACTTGGCGTCACAGTAGAATTCGAGATTTCGGTTTTAAGATATATTTGTGTCTTAAAGTAATAATATAATTAATAATAAATTAATATTATTTGTTCTGTTTCGTCTGAAGCATTAAATTAAATCTTGTACGTTAAACATTGTCATGTGAATTTGTCTCTGCTACTATAGGCTATATTATTAATTTCAAACTCATTGTTTCCACTAAATCGACGTTTTGTCATCCCTCGGCTTATGATTTATTGCAGATGATTGATGGAGTACAAGAATAAAGCTATACTTTCCCCACAACTTGAAGAGAATGATTTATTGTCTATGAAGACTTTAACATTCATATTAAGTACATAGGTTTTGCTTCGACCATAAGATTAGTGACTTAAAAACTGTAATTATTCAACCTGAAACAGTACTTGTACTGTGTTTACCTGAATTAGGGAGGATATCGGAGGCCCTTGAAAATGCCGTCTTAGTGGCGTAAACCGGTTCTCTTATCATATAGGAGACCCACCTGCTCCATTGTTCGCTAGAAATGTTCGCATAGTAAATGATATAATACAGGGCTAGACATATATGCTAATACAAAAAATAATATGTATGTGATTTAAATTATATATATATTATATATATTTAGTTATATAATTATATACTTTAAAGAAAAGTTCAATTTCAGTTTTAGGTAGATGTATTACTACTTGTTTTATCTTTTCGTATACAAAACAAATACACTTTAAATGATTACATTATTTAAAAAAATATTTATATATAGGTATGAATCATAGATATCTAATTCATTATTAAATAAATAACTTCATTATAAACTGCAGTTTTTGTGAAATTTTAGTATTTTTTAAAATTTGTTTTAGTATTACTGAGACAAAAAATCGGATCCAAGGAACAACATCCGAGTTGGTATCTAAGGATTAGGCGGTCGATATTTTTTAAATTCCCTCCATCTCTTGACTTAACTTAATTTGAGCTCTGATACAATTTCCTGCGGGAACACCGCCTCCTTGATTATTAAGATATCCGACATTTCCATTTCATTATTCTTACTAAATATTATCAATATTAAACAAATGACAAACAATATTACTGTAGATTATATTCAAGTTGATATCTAAATCTGATAATTCATTATTTGCTCTACTTATAATTATACATTAATAAAGTCAAACAGACTATGGTAAAACACGATAATTTGCAGTGGTTACAAAGGACACATTTTAATATATTATGTTTAATTAATTATTTTCTAAAGCGTCAAATGAGTTGAAGTCGCTACATAAAATGTGATTTAATTTATATTTCTTCTTTTTTTTAATGTTAACCGGGCAACGGAGTTGGCGGATCTCATCTATCGTAAAATAATAACGCCGCCCATGAATTACCACGCCACAATCGTCGCTTTGACTTTGTACCTATGGCCTTTTGGCCTTCGATATCTTCACTCTATCAGCGAAACAATACAAGTGCTGTTTCACTTTGGTATTATATGAGTCCATGATAGCACTGCATTCGAGCAGGCCGAGGTAGTGCATCAGCATGGTTCTTCCAGGAATAAAATGTTGACTTAAAACACGTCAAAAAATGTATTATTAACTATGTGAAATATTTATTTAGTTAATTTTTAGTAAAATCAAATCATCAATCATTTAAAAAATTACCTTCTGAAATAGACAACCAATAATAAAAAGAAATGCAATTGAGCTTAATAAGAATTCATAATCTCATAAAATAGAATTTAATGATACACAAGGTTATTTCTTTTAGCGATCAATATTATACGAAATACTCGAATCAGTTATTCAAACGGCAAACATTCGGAGAATAGTTAAATAAAATAGCGAGTTTGTATATGAAATCATCCTTTGATGTGGGGATTACGTTTATACATTTTTTATTTTTACAAAGCCTTATTGCTACTCCGAATACTATTTTCCTTAACAAAAAGGATTTCGAAATAAAAATAAGGAGAATAAAGATAGGATTTAGACTTCACAGTGATGTTGTATTGGCGTATTTCATTACGGATATTTTGTTTACACACATTTATTTACATATTTATATATTCTTTACTCTATAGCTTACAACGGAGCAGGTGGGTCTCCTATAAGGTAAGAGAACACCGCCACCCATGAACAATCGCGCTACAGTCCGCGCTTAGGTTATGTTGCCGGATTTTACGCCGCTTAAGGGGCACTTTTAAGGGCCTCCGAGATCCTCACTCACTCTGCGAAACACAGTATAGACCTTGGTATCAATTCGGACGAGCCGGCCCAATTGGTGCGTCAGCATATGCTTCAGCATGGGTCTCCCACGGGTGGAACACTTTATATATCCAACATTTAGCTCAAATTGATCTTATTACAACTATAATGTAATAAAAACGGTTACTCATGCTCATATAAGCGACTCACGATGGTACACTCCCCCTTCGCGGGAAGTATAGTTTAGAGTATTCTTGTTATTTTTAATAGTGAATATTATGACTTTAACAGTTAAATATATATAATGAATATTCAACCGCAACACAAATATTTTAATTATTAATATAATACTTTGCTTATAAAAAGATAGATATGTATTATTCTTGCTTGAAACGTAACCTCTATTCTGTCTTGAAATAGAATAATATCTTCGAGAATTGTAACGCTCTGAGGAAATTAAAGATTCTATCCGAAGCTAGGACTTAATCCCGTTGTAAAAGTAAGCCGGAAAATTGCAAATTAAAGACGAGAAGCGATAGGCAAAAATGCCCCTTACACACTCAAGTTACAGCCTACATTGGAGAGATAAAATAGTTTTATGGTTAAGATAAAAACGCTGATTCTCTCTGGTTGTGGATGGATTCAATTAATTAAGGATGCCTATATCGAGGACTTGTGGTTCAGCCATTCAATAGCAATATAGGTAATAGAAAACTGCGAACGGTTTGATGAATTTCTGCATGGCGGAATAAAACTTTTACTGTATTCATGTATGGCTATTTTTTGCAATACAATAATGGCTACACGTTTCTATATTCAAGATTCATTCAAATATTTTGGATCTATTGTATGGTTTGTATGGCTTTTGACTAGAAGAATAATTGAAATATTATTTTACTGTGTATAACATTTACAAATTTATACACTACACTAAAGATTTTTCGGACTGTAATAAATCCGCCCTTCTAGATCGGTCTTTAATATATTGCTTTAAAATGTTAATATGTGACCTTCCTATTACTATGTGAAAGTAAAGTCCCGTATTGTCAATATGGTGTTTGGGATAGAAAGATATCTATGTCTGATCTACTTAAGCCAGCTTTTGTTATTGTCATAAAAATTAAAATTCTATTTTCTAATTAGTATCACATAAACCATGTATTAACTGTATTTTTTTGATTAAAATTATAATTTTTAAAACTAACTGAGGTTATCTCCATAATCTAATGAATTTAATTCAGAAAAAAAATCCGTTTCACGATGTGATATCGCTGATAAGAAGAAACGGTAGTCGGTACTTGATATCGCTTCCGGCTAAGCCAATTTAATTTAATTCTGACAAATTATTATATAATTTATAATATTCTTTATTACATAATGAATGTTATTATTTAATATTTAATTAAATTTATAATTTGGGGACCTTTTATATATAGGGGACTTTGGTAATAGCAGCGAATATCTTTGCTACCAATGCATAAAAGACAAAAAATTCATGGAAACTTCTACACAAGCACCAACTGGTACCTTTTAAACTAGAAAACATAAATAAACCAACTTAAACCAAAATCTTGTTGGTTCTCGTAGAGGTATATCTTCCAAACCAATGGTAGCTTTATTATTTTAAATTGACTTGCAAGTGTTATGGGGCTCATTTGAATAAATACTTTTTGAGTATTAGTCTGAATCATTCTCATGTTTATAATAATTTGATGCATATTTTTGTGTTAATACAGTATAATTAAATAACTATTTTTAGTTATGCCTCTATGAAAGAAATAAATAATGACAGCGTCTCAAAGATAAGCTAAACAAATTTGAGTAAATTCAATTTCTCTTGGCATTTAAATGCAATCTGCATCGCGATACAATGGCATATTGCAGAAACTTCACTTAATTTCTTCAATTCAAGTAATGAAAATAGCGTCAGCTTGACTCCACCGAGTTTTGTTAACATTCACTTGCATTATGGGGAGTAAGGAACTGGGAGTCTCCTCCTTCAATACTTAAACGTTTTATTTTTAATATTGTTTTTAAAAGTCCACACAAGAAACGAAAATGAACTTGCTTGCGAGAGCCTCGTAGCTTTTAAATGTGAACCATGAAGCGAGAGTTATCGGGTTCGAATCCCGGTCCGGACAATTATAATTTAATTTATTATTTATTCGGTCGCGGGAAGGGCTTGACAGTGGCCGGGCGAGTGGTGTCTTAATAGTGTCGCACCCGTGGCAGAGCCATGCTGAAGCATATGCAGACGCACTAATCGGGCCGGCTCGTCCGAAGTGATACGGGCTCACAGAATACTCAGCGTGAAACGGTACATGTACTGTGTTTTTTATATTGAGTGGGGATATCGGAGGTCCTTAAACGTGTCGCTAAAGCACCGTCAAAATCCGGCAACACAACCAATGCGCGGAGTGTGGCGCGGTTGTTCATGGGCGGCGGTGTTCTCTTACAATATAGAAGACCCACCTTCTCCGTTGTGCGCTATAGAATAAATTAAATTACTATAGCTTATACGAGATATTTTTTTCACTTGGAAATATATTATGAAAATCGTAAATATTCGGTTTATTTGACTAATACCTGCAGCTGACTTGCATCAACGAACATTGAAGCAATATACGATGTTTCATATATATATATAAACGTTTTAGTTCCAAAACTGGGCGATTTTATGGCATTTACTGCAGTTCGCCACCATTCTTACGGACCACGGTCAGAAGTATCAACTTGTTCAACCAAATACCAATACAATAAAAAAGAATGTGCCTCCCTCTTAAAGTCCGGCTACGCATTCGGTTACCAACTTGGGTTAATAGCACCCATGGACGAAGGACCACTTTCTCATCTTGTCTGCTGAAAATCAAATCTCTTTATTTCACTAGGACTACATAATTTAGCCACTTATGAACGTGTTAAAAACTAAAACAGTTCTCGATCTTAAGTTAATTCTTAACTTAAGATTTCGAAGAAGACTTAAGAGAGATAAAGTATTCAAATCGCTTACCCCTCACAATAGCAAATTTGTCTTGAGTAGTCCAACGTTGAGCGAGCAAAAAAACCAAGCTTAAAATATCTCTATCAGTTGTTAAACTACAAGTCTTACAATTAAATTTTCTATAATCAAGTAATAGTCAACTATTTAAATTGTTCGTATGTATTAAATTAACACAACATAAGCCATTTCCATGTGGCTAACGGATCAGAATAGTAGCAATCCCAGTTTTCCTAATGGGATGTCGAAAGAGGCGACTAAAGGACACTTCACCGGAGGGTGGGCAGCCGCGCCCTTCCGAGTACAGCAGATGTTCTGCGATCACTAACCCGCCTGCCAAGCGTGGTGATTAAGCCAAATACCCTCCTTTTGGGGGAGGCCTATGTCCAGCAGTGGACTTGATAGGCTGATGATGATGAAGCCATCTTCATGAAGGATTTAGCAAACATTTGAGTATTTAGTTGTAATATTGCTTCTCAAATTATTCACAGGCAGGTAATCGGCTCATAAAATGTAAGTTGGGTGTCATAAGAATAAGTGTTAAACAATGTTATAGACATTAAATATCTTGTAGCAAAGCGCCCTAAATTTTCTACAGTATTAAGATGATGGCACACTTGGCTTTATATTAAATGTATTTAAAAAGTATTTTAAACAATCAAATAAATTAAGGCTTTAGTTATTTCATATCAATTAAATTCCTAAACTTATATTTTACGGGTATATATATTCTTTACAACGAAATTGTTTTTATTTACATCAGCTGACATTAATAATCAAATCGAATATATTAAAAGTTCATTATTATAATCATATTTGTGAAAATAATATTTTAAAAGTAAAATTTTCAAAGTTCTCGTAAAAACTGTGCATTATTTTAATAGTTGCATACTTCCTTGTATAATCGTTATATTAAATTTTTATTATAATATACCTCTGTATAGGGAAAAATCAAGTGTATTTCAAACTTTACTATCTCCCAAATACTAACTTTGTAGGACGGTTAATGTTACACTTAATTGTTGGTAAAACCAAAGTTTTCCAAGATAACGCTTGGATACCGCCTCGCTCCACTTGCCAAGTTATGCACAATTAAGGCTAAATCGAGTGTTTATAACTTCAAACAAATTTCATAAACGGCATATGAAAACTTTTTTTATTATGTAAACCTTCATCTATATGTAAACTTACGTTGACATTCTTTTTTATGTCTATATTTTTAATTATTTTAATATTGACGTGACGGTAATAACCAACACAAGTTACTGCCTGAATCAGTTGAATTAGTTGTATCAGTTGTTATGCTCATATGCTCCATGAGTATTTAGTTATATTCTTCTTCATCATCATCAGCCTATTAAAGGCCGGCAACGCACTATCGGCTCTACAAGGGCTGGGGGTGTCCATAGCTAGAGGACCGCTAGCACTCTTTTGGAAAAGACTAACGATGTTGGCATAAGACTTTTATAACTTACCGCTTGCTCTAGGTGAGCTTCCTGCTCGTTTGCCAACGATTGTATATTAAAAAAATAAAGTCCACTGCTGGACATAGGCCTCCCCCAAAGACACCCATCTATTGCGATCTTGAGCGATCTGGATCCAGCAGTTGCCTGCGACCTTCATGTGCGGCTATGTCGATTACTTTGGTTCGTCTGTGGATAACCCCATTTCTGATTTTATCTCGCAGCGACACTGAGAATTGCCTTCTCCATATTTCGCTGAGTGACTCTTAGCTTCTCCATCAAGCCGATCGTGAGCGACCACGTTTCTACTGCGTTAACGCTGGCAACGCGCACTAATTGAAGACTTTAGTCTTCAAGCTCTGATGTATTTTGGACGAGAAGATGTACTTGAGTTTGATTCTTCTTCAGGAAAATTATATATGAAAGCCTAAAAAGTAATTACAGCTTAATTTATTATAAATAAAACATACCGATATTTTAGAATGAACATGTAATAAAACATGTTTAAAAATCAAAAATATTTTATAGAATTTAAATAACTATACAGTTATTTCGCATCTGCCGACAATAAGTCTATATTTAGTGAAAAAACATCTGCAACATGATGGGACGTTCACACCCCACGTCTAGACACGGTGGACTCGTTAAATTCAATTTATTTACTCGAACATTCTTAACTAGAAACCTAGACGGTAAAAGCCTTTTAAAGCTGAATCTAATGGTAGCTTTTGCATTGCCTAATGGACATTTTTTAGCCTGTTAGTTTCTTTTTTTATGGAAATAGTCGCAAACGAGCAGGGGGCTCATCTAGAGTAAGCGGCCTACCGCCCGTGGATACCACTAGCCCATGCAGACTCTGGTGCTTTGCCGACCTATATACTTAATTTACGCTCTTTTCTTGAAAGTTCCCAAGTCGTAATGGTCTGAAAATAAATAAGTTTGGAATGAAAATGCTGGCAGCTGTATCCACAGAGTGGTCAGATTGAAAACGCTCAGTTGTGGAAAGATAAACATCGAGATAATAACGATGAAACTAAACTAATTAAACTACTTAAATATTTTTTATAATAATAAAAAATATATATTTCAGTAACATAATATTGTGATAATGAGGCTGTGGTGACAGCAGCGCTCAATAAATTGAATGACATGAAAAGTAGTGTCAAGAAAAATATTGTTTACTTATATAAATTATAGTTTAGTATATATATATATATATATTAATATACTATAGTTGACTTATATATATTATATACTTTTATAGTTTTTTTAGCGGACAACGGAGCAGGTGGGTCTCCTATATGGGAAGAGTACACCGCCGCTCCTGAACAACCGCGCCCTAGTCCGCTCATTGACTGTGTTGCCAGATTTTTACACTGCTTAAGCGGCACTTCTAAAAGCCACCGATATCCTCAATCACTTTCAAAACACAGTACAAGTCCCGTTTCACGGTGAGTATTATGTGAGCCAGTGGTATCACTTCCGATGAACCGGCCCCATTAGTGCGTCAGCATAGCTCTCCAACGAGTGCGACAATATTAAAACATTTGCCCGGCCACTGTCAAGCCCTTTGAGAGACCGAATAAATTATAAATTAAATTGTTTGGACCAGGATTTGAACCCGACACCTCTCGCTTTATGATACACATTTTAAAACCATTAAGTTAGGAGACCCTCATAAATGTGTATTGTTATCGGTACAGATTGCAGCCAACTCTGATAAAAATGTAATAGCCAACATAACCTATTGTGCGAGTAATTTATTGAAATGATATTTTATTCCTTAAGAATGGAATTGTGATTTAAAATATCTTTTCACACGTAATTTTTTAAATTTTATATTTAATTTAGCTGTTTAAATAAATACCGTCTATGAGAATAAAATTCTAAGTTATACAATAAATCGTTTATTTATAGAGAAATTGAGCTGTTTTCTAGTTATTATCCATATCACTACAAATAAATTAAGATTATCTCAGTAATGAAAACTATGATTATTTAAATTAAATTCTCCACACTTAGATTATTTTTATTTATTTATTTAAACAATGTCTTGTAATGACAAGTATGTAAAAACATTGTTTTCCATTTTTTTATAGTTTTTAATGTAATGTTTTGTACCCAACACATTTTATTTTATTGAAGTTAAAATTCTATAAAATCGGAAAGAAATGACCGTCATATTTTTCGGTTAGGCGTCACATTTTTAAGATACGAGTCATCGTAAATTTTTTAAATAAGAACAGAAGGAAAATATACATGAGAACCTCCACCTGTGCGTTCTCCTAGCCTAGTCAAAAGATGTGTTGCTGACCTATAATTGTTTTTGAAGAGAATCATCTTTATCGGCATTGGAAAATAAATTTACCGTTACATTTTTCAGTTATGTGTCACATTTTTATAGTTATGTTTATGTCGTTATCGGGAGGGTAGTCGTTGGAAACCGCCTAGCCATAGGTGCTAGGGCAAACAGCCGAGCGCTACGCCTTTTTAAACTTACCTTTATAATTTTTATTGTTGTTTTGTTTATATCGTATTGGTAAGTTTTAAATACAAAAATTATAAAATTCATATTAAATTCTGTTGCCTTTTGATTTCAAATTCTTTGATTGCCTTATTCGATTTAGTCTATAACAAAACAATGTATGAATTAACAACACATTGATATAGGTCAATATTGATTTTATTCGAAGCAATCTGAAAACGTATACTGACGCCTGAAAGCCTTACGTATAGCGCGGCGTAATTAATGAAGTGTATAAATAATTCATAGTACAATAATCAAGCTATGTTAATGAACACGTCGACTCGTAATGAATTGTTTATGACGCCTCATACACTGAAATGTTTTCATTTATATTAATACTTAACTAGAACGTTGTCTAAGTGTCGTTTGGCTCGTAGCTGAATGGTTAAATAAGTCTACCATGAAGCGAGAAGTATCGGTTTCGAATTCCGGTACGGATAATTATTAATTATTATTTATAATCTATGTTGTTTCTGGATGGGCTTGAAAGTGGCTGGGCGAGTGTCTTAATATCACATCCGTGGGAGAGCCATGCTGAAGCAAATTGTGACGCATTATTTGGGCCGGCTCGTCCGAATTGATACCACTGCCTCACAGGATATTCAAAGCCAAATGGTAGTTGTACTTGAAACTGTGCTTCTACTGTGTTTTTCTGAGTGAGTGAGTATATCGGAAGCCCTTAAAAATGTCGCTTAAGTGGGGTAAAAAGCCGGCAACACATGCAAAGCGCTGTTGTTTATGGGCAGTGGTGTTTTCTTCCGATATAATAGACCCACCTACTCCAATGTCCGCTATACTATAAAAAAACTTACTTCAAATGTCTAGACTCAAATTGAAAATCAATCCTTATTTAAATTACAAATATCGGTTTAAGAGTCACCATTAATTGTTGAACCGTAGCTGAGGTTATTAAACAAAAAATAATAAAGCAAAATCCACTCAGACATTCAAATCTTATTTTGTTTTCATAACACATAATCAGTTTCCAGTTTAATAATTTCTATTCTTTCTGTTTTTCAACATTAAAGTATCAGTTTATCATTTATTCGAGAAAACAGAATAGTAATGAATATTTATTATTTGTCAAATATACGCAACGTTTTACTACAAATTAATTAGCAATTAAAACA
This sequence comes from Delias oraia, assembly GCA_018230265.1. NCBI lineage: Eukaryota > Metazoa > Arthropoda > Insecta > Lepidoptera > Pieridae > Delias > Delias oraia. The sequence goes on along the minus strand of DWCF01001896.1, from coordinate 11,238 downwards.
TACACATTAATTTTTCCGACTCCAATATTATTTTCCTTAATAGGTAATTGATACTTTTAATTCATACGTGTAATACGCCAGAGATACTTAAATCAAATTCTTAGGAATAATATCTGCGTGAAAGCAGTGAAAACCTAACAATCTTATGAGCTGATCTTTTCAAGGGAAGAAAGTTTAACATTGATTTGTTTATGTAGAAACTTACATACCAATTTGCTATTAGATAACCAAAATATGGTTACATAATATTAATTTTATTTTTTTTAGATTTATTTTAAAAAAGTACAAGTATGTCATTACATAAGAAATTTATTGTGTAATCATTAAAGAGGATTTTTTGCACACCAAATATAATCCTTTGAGATTAGACCCTAACACATGCAGAAAAATATTTAAAGCACTCAACATATGAAATAGATAATACAATCAAAAATTTCATAATTGTTCACTAATAATATCACAGTCTATAGAAAAGTTCACAATTTTGCGGAATAGCCTGTTAATTGTAATTTACAGCTTTCATAATAGCTTAATTTACACTTTTATAGAGGTCAATTGCAAAACCTTTTTTACTTCAATAAAAATCATTATGGCCTGAAACAGATTCACAAGTAGGCAAACTATATTTTTAACTGTAGCTTTTTTTGTAAGAGGATTCTGTTTAATTCAAAATTTACAAAAATCTCGTGTTCATTCGCTAGAGAAGTAAAAAGCATTCCTATTTGATTTGGAATCAAATAAGGTGCCAAAGAGATTCAGTAATGTAGCAATACTTACTATGGGGCTACTGATGTGTCTTTTGTTACTTTTGTACAGCCTATTAAGATGAAATGGACTATTGTCTGTAGAATTTTTTTTATAAGAATCGTAAGCTTGATAGACTAGAGGGCCATCTAGAATAATCTGTACTCTACCTCCCATGGACACACTTAGGCATTCAAGCCGCGGGTATATTGTTGGACTTTAAGATATATGCACCCGTGGAAGAGCCTTGCTGAAGCATATGCTGATGCACTAATTGGGCCGGCTCGTCTGAAATGATACCACGGGCTCACAGAATACTCAGCGTGAAACGGTACTTGTACTGTGATTCTCAGAGTGATTGAGGCTATTGGAGAACCTTAAAAAAGCAGCTTAAGGGGCGTATAAAGCCGGCAATACAACCAATGTGCGGACTGTGGCTCGATTGTTCATCGGCGGCGGTGTTCTCTTATCTCCATTATCTGCTATAGAACAAAAAAAGATAAAGGTGCATTTTTTTAAGGATTCAAAGTGGTATTGGTTTTGGAAAACCCGCTTTTGGTTGAAATTTCATGGAGTTGTGGTACGCGGCCTAAAACACCTTGAAAAACACTAGTGGAGCGTTATTTTAAAGGAATATCGTTTATTTGAAAATCCCTAATTAAAATGGAAGTTTATTCATGAAATTTTAAAATAATATTGAATAGTTATTAAAACGCAGTAATCGAGGTGGTAAAGATTATGCCTTTTTCTATAAATCTTTCCATTAAATATATTTTATAGAGCTGTAATATGTAAAATGCTGGAGTGAAAGTGAAGAAAAAATGTTTTCATAAACCAATTCCAGTCTGCAATCTTGTGAGATTCTGAGTCCTTGAAAATCTAGCTGAAGTAAGGACTAATTTTCTCAAATATATTATATCGCCTCATAAGCAGAAGATGAAGGCATTAAACATTTGCTGTCGTCTTTTACGATTTTAATCTTGGAACAAATTCCTTTTGCGTAGATTTACGGGGCGCGTGAACTCTCCTAATTAATTTTGTAACGTCTTTTACAGCTACGTAAACTTTTAATCGAGACGAAGGAGCAATATTATAGCTTTATGTGTAAGGTATTAAGATTAATTTAATAATCAAGTTTTGTATCCGTGGGAGAGCCATGATGAAGCATATGCTAACGCACTAATTGGGTCGGCTCGTCCAAAGTGATACCACGGGCTCACAAAATACTCAGCGTGAAATAGTAGTTGTACTTCAAACGGTACTTCTACAATTTTTCTCTAAGTGATTGAGAATATCGAAGGCCTTTAGAAATGCTGCTTAAGCGGTATAACTAGCCGACAGCACAACTAAAGCGCGGACAATAGCGTGGTTTTCCATGGGCGGTGGTGTTCTCTTACCATATAGGAGACCCTATACCATATAAAAAATGTAAGACATTTAAGGTAAACGAATGGTTAATCATTTATGTTAAGGAAAAATCTATAATATTTATACATATAGGCCACACTTTAATAGAAATGAAACGCCACGGCATCGATTTTCATGTTTTTCGTTTCATATTCCTATCAAACATGGACTCAACTATGTTTATCAATGCGGCTACGATTGCGGGTATTACTGCCCCAAGCGATTGTAAAAAGTATTCGCACATAAATGGATACACAAATTTTATACAAATCAGGTATAATAACGTTAAATAATTAAATATTTATGCTTTGAGAATACTGCGTCGAATAACAATTTGGTTGTTTTACATAAACTTCATCATCAACTCAGCCGTAGCATGTCCAATGCTCCATATAAGCCTCCCCTTCCATATAAGCCCTCCGTGCATAGCTTCCACTACTCTCGCTACTGATCTGATGAAATATTAGACTAAAAATATAATAATTACTATAGGAAAGTATCCGTAGAAGATAAATTTGATGCTTTTGTAAGTACTTAATGCGCCGCAAGAGAATCCGAGGTTTCCCAGCGTTGTTTAACTTCACTCTGTGTATTCATGTATGAACCAATAGGCGCACTTCAGCGAAATTGATTTATGGTATTGGTAATACAAATTCATTAAAAGTGAAGCAATGAATACGTTATGAGTTTTACTAGCAGCCTCGTATTGTATGAAACTCAATATTGAGTTTGATTATTTGCGGAGCATTACGCCAGGTACTGACCTACTTCTGTTTGTGTTCAGCTCTGACAGGTGGAATATTATAATCGATAATGGCTTTGCCACGTCTGTATGTCGTTGCATGTTGCTGGCGACTAGAATGACCAATTTTTCGTCGCACAACATCTAAGAGATATATCTCTTTCAAACTATTCGAAAAACATAAATTATCCGAACTAAATCTAAACACGTATAAACGAATACAATTTATAATGTTTCATATGAAATAAACTAAAACTAAAAGCATTTATTCACATAGGCCCTATAGGGGCACTTTTGCAAGTCAATGTACAATAATAAAGCTATCATTGATTTAGAAGATATAGGTCTACGAGAAGAACCAACAAGAAACTTATAGGGTTCAATTTTTTATCGTCAAATTTACTTTATTTTGGTTTAAGTTGGTTTATTTATATTTGCTAGGTAAAAATTAACGAACCAGTTGATGCTTGTGCAGAAGTTTCTATATATTTTTGTCTTCTATTTTTATGTCATAAAAAGCTTCCTTCATTAAAATATTTTTTTATAGTATAGCAAACATCAGAGCAGGTGGGTCTCCTATATGGTAAAAGAATACCGCCGCCCATGGACAACCGTGCCACAGTCCGCGTATGAGTTGTGTTGCCGGTTTTTTAGGCCCCTTAAGCGGCATTTTTAAGAGCCTCCGATATCCTCACTCACTCAGCGAAACACAGTACAAGTACCGTTTTACGTAGAGTATTCTGTGAGCACGTGGTATCACTTCGGACGAGCCGGCCAAATTAGTACTTCCGCAATGCTTCAACATGGCTCTCCCACGGGTGTGACAGTATTAATAAACTCGCCTAGCCACTGTTAAGCCCTTCCAGAGACAGAATAAATTAAATTATTATTTATAATTGTTCGGTCCGGGATTCGAACCCAATACCTCTCGCTTCGTGGTAGACCTATTAAGACATATAACGACTATATACGAGCTACAAGGCTCTTAAAATACATAATTTACAATATTCTTGATTTTACTTTCTCTAATTTCCGGTATCTCTTTTGGAATGTTATTACATAAGCGATCACGTTCTTCAAGAAAGTCTTTACAATATATATGTTTACATTTTTTTCTATTGCTTTTATTTTTTTTGATATAGCGAGCAACGAAGCAGGCGGTCCTCCTCTATGGTATTATATCACCGCCGCCCACGAAAAACTGCGCAATAATCTAGGTTTTGCTTGTGTCGCCGACTTTATACACCGCTTCAGTATTATAATTTCACGAGCCTCCTATATCCCGATATACTCACTCAGATTAATATTTTAAAAACTGATCACGATGCCATTGTGTGAATACAGGGTTTATCTCCAGGCCTAGCCCAATTAGTACGTGTGATTAAGCTTCGTAAATGGGTTTTAAATCCTCTTCAAACCTGGAATCAAATCCAGTATCCATGGCGTCACGTAAGCATACAAGACCACTCGATCCCAAAGCTCCTTTTTTAAGTATTTTAATTGTAAATTCTTAATTATCTAGTATATATATAATTAATTGCTTATATATTTCCGTCTTAAATATCGTTGTACTGAAGACATGACATGTTCCTGCCGTATCTTAAATTCCGAACATATTTTCTTTAAATTTGTTACTTCTCAAAGGGACAAAAACTACTCAAGCCCTTAAGTTACCGTGGTGAGCCAGCCTGATCACTTTGAGAAAATTCCACCTCCTTAACTTCTCCTAGCCGCAGCAAATATAATATTATTTACTATTTATATATGGTATATAATAAGGAATGCAAGCATAAAGTTTAACATTTATACATTATTATTTGTTTAAAATATAAACTTATGTATACATTACAGTTTCCTTAGCTTATGAATGATTTTCATAATGTTATGCTAAGATTTAGATTATTATAATAAAGGTATTTACTATGTGTTAATTCTGGAGTCAACTTTTGCATAAAGAAACAATATGGTAAAAAAACAAAAAGATGATCAAATCTATAGAAAATGAAAACAAGAAGAAACAAACATTCTTTTCAGTCAGTTGCCTTGATAAAGACTGATTCAAAAGGACACTGGAACACTCGACTGCTTCAGGGGTCTAATCAAATTAGCTACACTACACATACTTAATTATGCATGCTTTATATGCCCTACATTAGAATAGGTCTGAAGGATAATGTGGAAGCAAAATATCCCAAATTGGAGTCCTCTTAGCCCTTGGGTATTGAATGGTAATAAGAACTGAAATGAAGTTGCAGTTAGATTAGGTTGTCTTTGCTTTGTCCTTGATTAGTCCAATTTAATGAGTAATAATAACAGCAGTATTTTTACATTGGGATGTCATAATTGTAAATGGTTACAATAATCCGTAACAATTATTTTTTAGATATAATATTGGAGAATTTTTGTGGTAACATTGAAGTTAAAGAGAGTATAGAAATATTTATACAACTAAAACATTGGTGTTTATTTTTTATAAAATATGAATGTTTTGATTTTATTTTTAATAAGATATTGTATAACAGCTTGCTTGCTTGTTATAGAATAAATTTATGTAATAATAATAATATAAAAGTATAAACTATAAAACAAAAAACCTTATCAAACAAATTGGACTCAACGAAATAAGCTTATTTATGAGAGGACTCTCTAAATAAATTAGTGCGATTCGGTCCCAAAATTAACGCCGATCCTAAAATAATACCTTACAAAAACGGGAACCGTTTTTAATCACATAAGACCGGAAGATCCCCGATGTTTTTCCCACAATTAATTCTTGATTCGGGTTAAGCCTTGATAATCTGTCGATATATATCGCAATGACATCTCTTGTACCTGAAATAGGAAAAATAGGAAGAGCAATCCAGAAAATTTATAGTTGTTTATTTAATTTAGTACAAGTTAGCGCATTATAAAACACAGTAGTTTGATAAATTAAATATATTAACGATATAAAAGTAATATTAAATGAAATAGTTAAAATGTTAATCATGTATTTAATCATTCAATTTGCTATCGAAATAAAAATTCCCGAGCATCAAATTGTTGGCTTGCGAGATAAATACTGGCAGCACTGAATCCACTGTAGTATTTGAGCTCCAAGTTGAGAGCCTCGTAGCTTAATGATTTTAAAGGTAAACCATGAAGCGAGAGGTATTGGATTCGAATAGCGATCTGGACAGTTATAATTTATTCGGTCTCTGAAAGGGCTTGACAGTGGCCTAACGAGTGCATTATTACTGTCTCACCCGTGGAAGAGCCATGCTAAAGCATGTGCTGACGTACTAATTGGACCGGCTCGTCCGAACTGATACCACGAGCTTACAGTGTTTCGCAGAGTAAGTGAGGATATCAAAGCCCCTTAAAACTGCCGCTAAAGCAGCGTATAAATCCGGCACAACACAACCTATGCGACGACGATTGTTTATGGGCGGCGGTGATCTCTTACCATATAGGAGACCCACCCGCTCCGTTGTCCGCTAAAGAATTAAAAATAAAAGCATAAATCAGGAACTTTATATTGAATAATCGTCTATTTCACTGAATTCTATTTACCAAAGTAAAGCAAAGAACAAGTCAGAGTAGAAAAAATGTGTGTTTTGCATCGACCACCTGTGCTGTAATCTTGGCACCGGACTTTGAATACGTAAAAAGCTATGGATTATTATTTATTATTAAAATATACTTTATACTGTTACTATTATACATTATACTAAAAATCATATAAACAATTTTTTTATAAAAATCTATAAATCTAAAGACTTTGTGTATGCTAGAATGTAAGAGAGAATTTTTGTATGCTAATTTAAAAGATAGGGTCAGACTAGACTTTAGGGTACCCCTTGAACTATCGCAAAGTTTCTATAACTATATTATTTTATATATTTTCAGTATAAATTTAAGCAATATCAAGGTGATATAAGAAAAGTTTGTGTACATTCTTTAAAGTGAGGATATTCCAGTTTGTGTGTGTTATTTTTAGGTTAGATAATGTTTGTTATATTTTGTTACAATGACTGAAATTCTCGCCAAGTTTATCATACTATAATCTTTGGTAAAATTAAGATTTTTTTCTTTTTTGAAGAAAAGAATGCCGACAAACAATCGCCTATATGGGCAAAGGACATCTTAAAGTATATTTTAGTCAAAAAGAGATATACTTAACGAAGTTTTTCTACTCATTTTTAAGTTCTCGATAATGTAAATAATAAAATTAATAAAAAATAAATTATTAAGGTTTTGTCATCAAAGTATCATAGTCTGAATTCTCGAATTAATTCCAGCAAACTGTCAAATGGAACGCAAACTCCGTTGACCGATGTCATGCTGTCGGGTTCACTTGTTGACATAATTGCTAATGTGTTTGTCATGTGTTTACAGCGGATCACATTGTCCTGTACAATATCATCTGGGATTCGGATCTCATTTACGTTAGAGATTATTGATTTTATAAATAATGCGGCAGGGTAAGCTGTATCAATCCAACTGATAACTGGTGATAACGGGATTACTATTGCTATGAATAGGCTAGGCTGACTCGTAATGACGAAATATGCAATAAAAAGGGCGAAATATGCAAAATCAAAAAACATTTGCATTCGCTATATATAGCCACATGAATATTAAATCGTTTCATCAGCTGATATCTATAATAAATTGTTCGAGAGATCGGCGAGTGATCACTAAGTACCTCATCGTACATAGTTGACAGGTAGTTTTATAGAAAAGTAGACTGTTCGGGAATGATCTGATTAATGCAATATTTCTTTAAGAATTTTCGGCATACATCGTTATTTAAATGGTGAAAAGGAATATTGGAAGCAACAAATAACTCACATAAATCTTTATTGAATTCTATTTTTTTAAGTATCCGAATTATAAGTCGACAAAAGTTGTAAAATATGCAATAACGCTACAAAAATTTATTTTCATATGCAAATGCATATAATCTGATGTCTAGATTTTAGTAAGTTATTGAACGACAAGATAAAGCTTTATAAATGAGCGATCATGTACATATGGAATGCGAATAAATAGGTATAACATTTGTAAAAACTAGTTTAATTTAATTTTGAATGAAACAGTTTTTGTAACAGATTTCAATTAGAATACGCTTTCGGTAACGATAATGCCTTGTTGTAAATCACGTCCGATCGAAATGTAAATGCGGGATGCTATGGAATTGCAATTCCTTTTATTGCGAGTAATCATGCGGTCTCGTTAATGTTTCCGATTAGCTTCATGAGATATCGATGATGTCTTGAGCTCAACAATATTTTCGTTACACCTAGGTTAACATTTTCGTTTTTTTTCCTTCTTTTCCTTGTTTGTTTCCCGTACGAAATACGCCAAGCTTCATAATAAAGATCACACTAAATTGGATTAAGTGTACCTACAGAGTGCAACAAAATATGTTTCTTATATAAAAATCGTCACCCATACTAAAATTATTTTTAATATTTATATTATTGTTAATAATCATTCATAATTTTAGCCGTAGGACGTCCACTGCCGGATATAGGGCTCCCCTTTGGACCTCCATGCATACCTGTCGGAGGCAATCTGCATCCAGCGTTTTCTGGCGACCTTTATAAGGTGGTCTGTCATCTTTTTAGCCTAATCGGCCATCTATTTATTGCTAATGCATATTGTATAAATATAAGAAGGATATAGCCTCTCTAGTAAATTCTGTTTATACATAGTTTTAATATTTAAAATATATTTTTAATAAAACTCACTGTTTTTTTTCAATATTTGGTTTTTATTAAATATATTATTAGAATATATCGATCAAATTGATAACTAAACAGGCTATTACCTAATTAAGACCTTTAAATAATTTGTGTGTTGTCTTGAGAAAAGTAAAACTAAAACTGTTGGTGTCATTAGAGTTCTATCACTTTAAAATCCGGAGAGACAAAACTCTAATAATGCTGTAATAAATTTTATGTGTAATGAAACTTCTTAAAGAAAATAGGTATAACATTATATCTCCAGAGTCCAATCAAAGATTCCAATCACGATCTGCTCGTACTAATGTCTCTCATCTTTCTTACAATGTTCGATTAGATCATGATACATCTGTTAATTCCATACGGCACGAACTTTCGCAGCTGGCTTAGAGATTTAGGACCTTTTAGTCATGGGCGAAACTTTGCGATCGAGTTAAAGAGAAATGGTACAGTCGAAAGGCAATGAAGTTGCAACCTTCTCAAAGCGAAGCCCGATTTACAATCTTTAGTTTGTGGTGAAATGTACTGGAATTGATTATTATTAATGAATCTAACTGTATGATCATCGTATGACTTACATGCCTAAGTTAAGCTTTGATATTCCCGCAGATGCTGTCCTTGTTACCACTCTTTAACACTTAACTTGCATAATCACTTGAGTTAAAGTATGTAAATATAATGGGAACATAATTTATTAGAATTAAATGTCTTTAATATTGAATTAAATGTTATTTTTAACATGTAAAATATAACTTTTATAAATAGTAATTGTATTTATATACCCTAATCCCAGTGCTTCCCACGCTTGTGCGTCGCGACGCCCAAATATATTCTTGAGTTTTTCTGATAACCTCATATAGGACTAACTACTACTGTTCTTATTTCCAGAACAATAAGTAGTTTTGATTATGGTGGGAGGGGCGCGTCACAAGAAAAATAACAATTCTATAGGACGTAATAGTTAAATAAGTTAAGAAAGCATTTCTCTAATTTATAATAATATAATATTAATATAAACCATTTACCGGTAATTATCATTTATATTATCATTATTCATTGTTATACGACAAGGATGGCGAACCAATGACGAAATGTTTAGTGCGCGTCATCGAACAGGCATTCCTTAAGCACTGTGAAAATACATGCACCTAGAAATATTGAAAAAATATGATGCTAAAAAAATATGATTATTTGTACTTACGAAATCATATAAGATTGCGTAAGATAAATAAAATCTCTTGATTGTATCACCTTGATGTCTGTCGTTCACAACGAGTGTTTTTAAAGCATTTTGTGCCACGCTCCACCCTGTGGAATCAATATCTGGGGTATGGGAGTCTTGGGAGCCTTCAAAAGAGCGTAATTATTTCGTAAAGACCGCCAATGCACCCGTGGTTCTGCAGGGGCTAGGGTTGTCGGTTGCACCGGGTAAGCCTCCAGCTCGTTTGACACCGTTATCATACAAAAAAATACACTATCTTACATTACATTTTCGTGTTACAAAATGAAGTATTCATAAATTTTATATAAAGTAAAAAATTATATTTTTATTTGTATATAGGAAAACTTGTTACTGCAACTATCCAATGGTGAACGAAGCACAGAAACCTTATTAATGATCGCAGTACAACTCGTTACAGCTACGATATATTACGTAAAGCTTTCAATTCCTTCACCACAGACACTTGATATCCACTTAAATTTCTCATCATTCATATTTATACAAAGATTCATTGATTAATCAAATATGAAAACAATTATAAAGTAATTAAAAAGCAAAACACTGTGAAATAAAAATAGCAACGAAAAACCAGCGTTGAGGCTTCAAACATTTGTGTTTTCAAATGAATAAAATTTAAAACATAATCTAAATTTCGTTCTAATTGTGTTATAGTAAAAAATTGAATTATTTAATGGAAGAATTTTAGTTTTTTAGTTTATAATAAGAAAACATCAACAGTAAATTAATTTGCTGTTAAAATAAAAAACAAATAATTTAATAGTGCCAAGCTAAATTAAAAGTTTAAAAAGGCCAAAATCATAAGTTAATTTTCCACGTGCCCGGGTAGTCGGCTAATATGAAACATAATAAACACAATTTCTGCATTAAATAAATGAGTATTTAATGCATACTTTTATTCCCCGTGGAGTTTCTTCTCTGTTTTGCTGAAATTTTGGATAAAGTAGCAGGTTAAGTAAAACCAATGCGTTTTAATTATCTTATTAAAAAAGTTTATTTGGCGAATGGTTGTTTGTTACTCTTTTACGCGTAAACTACTGAATGGATAAAAATTTTGTAATAATATAGTAGATATATCAAAATTATTCATATGTCTATCTATCTATCTATATTCTATAATTATATAATGTAAATTAGCAAATATACAGTGACATGTATATTGTATATGTATATGTATAATATAAAAAGTGACATGTAAGCCAAATCCAATCCGTAGCATACTGATCACAACGACATATAATATTCTTTTCATGCGTATTTTTTCTATTTCTTTCGTATAATTATGTTCATCACCTATACCTAAGTCTTTAGACATATCTTATAAATCTGGTTGGTCTTTACTATGGGCATGCTTATACAACCTCAAAATGTTCTTA
>DWCF01001895.1:0-27076 GCA_018230265.1 Delias oraia | reverse complement strand
CCCAAAGACGCCCACCCGCTGCGATCTTGAGCGATGTGGATCCAGCGGTTGCCCGCGACCTTTGTTAGATCGTCTTTTTCGTCGTTTCCCAGAGTAAGTGAGGATATCAGAGGCCCTTAAAAATGTCGCTTAAGCGGGGTAAAAACCCGGAAATACAATACGTGGACTGTGGCGCGGTTGTTCATGGGCGGCGGTGTTCTCTTACCATATAATATACCATATCTATAGAATAATAAAAAAAGTATAACAACTGCTTAACTTTTACGCATCTAGAATAAATTAGACTTTAAAAAGCTTAGTCGAAGTGAATTAGAAGATTACAAGCCACTCCGCCCATAATCTGGGCTGCCCAGTGGCCACATTGACAAATATCGAATTTAGCGTGGAGCAGCAGGGATAGTGCGGGTCATTAAACGCGTCCCTGAGCCCGGGATATATCGATTGGTGCCGCATAAAATATACCCGGGTACATGCAAAATAATATATTAGTCTAGCTAGGATATACGACCAATTTTACGATGAAAAATGTGATGGAGCACCTTCCGCGGGAAATGGTCGCGTAAAAGAGTTATTACTTTTAATGCTCTCTACTCTATATTAATGAGGTTTCAATTGAAATTTATGATCTCATATCTAGATTATTACCATCATATCTGTAATAGGGAAATTAATTTCATGAATATTCTACAGTTTTCGTTCGATTCTCTTTGAGCTGAGTTGTATTAAAAATTTATTTATCTAATCTTTCCTATTGATTTATTATGGTTTTACTAAAAAAATGTTAAGAACTTTTTGTTTTTGAATTATTTACAAATAATTTAAGATCAAAATGTTGTTTATTACATTCAAAATTAAAATATAATTATGTGCCTAACTATTTAAGTAGCTTTCGAAACTGTGAATAATGTCATTACATTTTTGTATAAAAATTAATAACAGATTGTAACTTGAATATCAAGTAAACAAAAAAGTGCCAAGCACCCTTTTTCTAAAAAGTTTTGAGTTGTCAGAAACGTTCGCAAAGTAGGTTAGGGTACCCTAAGTAATTCAATGATACATTCGCGTATTTTATTACGCTCAGAGCTACATAAAACTTAGAACGGCGTTTGTTTCGAATCCTTACGGTTTGTAGTGTAGAGAATACGCAGAGGCGATAAAATTTATCGTCACCCATGTGACATCTGGTACCCCCTCAAGTCATGGTGCAAGAGTTAGGGAGAAGCGATTATATTGGTATCCATTATAAGATGCGTAAAAAACTAAGTAGTGACTGTTTTCTTAAAACATTACATTTAAATCTATCTCTTAAAAGTAGGCTTGAATTAGATTAATATTTGTATGTTATTGTAAGTTTACAATAAATGAAATTATTAGCTCTTAAAACAATTAAGAAATCATGACATATATGGAAACATAGTCTCTAATTCTTGTCTAAGTCAGGTAAAATACAAGAAAAAAAGAAAATACTAAACTAGTTTTGAGATTTCACTCCATGTTAGCATTTGTTTATTAAATACTAAAAGATGCTGGTATTTAACCAATAATTTAGAATTCTTTAACTTGCCCCATTCTATGTTGAGACGTAGGCATCGAGTTTTAGAATACCCACTCAATATTCAGAAGAATAAAAACCCCTTATGTACTCTGTTGTTAAGAACTTTATTGTATATAACTATTATATGCAGATATTGTACGTCTGGATCCTCAGCTCTTAGTAAATATGCTTATCATATTGTTTGAAGTATATTCACGATTAGATCTTACGTTTGATATTGCAAAGTATTTTTTTGGCGCTGCGTAGAGATGTCGCTTCACTAAGCATCTTCTATTGCATTTTCGGGGAAATTCGGAGGAGCCGTTTTGATTTATACCTGCTGCTGGATTTCAATATCAAACATCGAGGCAGAATACAAAGTTTCATCGTTTTCACCTCGATGTTAGTCGTCCCATAACTGAACGTTTTTTAAAGCATTCTATACCGCGCACCACCTCTCTGTGGAATCAACTGCCAGTGGGGGTATTTCCAAACTAATACGACTTGCGGACCTTCAAGAAAAGAGTGCAAATATTCCTTAAAGGCCGGCAACGCACCCGCGGCTCTGCAAGGCCGAAGGGTGTCCATGGGCAGGACCAATCACCCTTTGTGAGCCTCCAACTCGGTTACCACCGATTAATAAAAAAATACATTTCCATTTTTAAAAATTAAATTAAAAGATTTTATTAAGTCAAAGCTTAACAAATAATATTATTTTGTATGGCGGAGAAATTACTTAAAGAGTATTTAGAAACACGTTCAACTGTAATTTTATCTATTTAAATATCTTTATAGTATTTTATATTTTAACTGTATTAAATACAGTATATTCTACAATTATCGATATCTGATATATTTTAGTGCGTTATAGATTAATTTGAAAATATATAACAACCTTTGCTGATGAGCAGCTGACGAAATCTTCAACTTAAAATAATTTCTATTAAAGTCCTCCAAAATCAAAAAGATAATTGTAGCTTTTTATATAGAAATTAGTAATCTAATATTGTATTAAATATTATGGTATATCAAACATATAGTTTAAAACACTGAATTTTCTGAAGCTAAGTTAATGTAAGGCTAAAACGTAAATATTAATTTAGAGACATTAATATGCAGTATAATATCTCCTTAAGAAATTAAAATAAAAAATACAGAGGTATCTGTAAAATTTTACGATTGTTGAAGAAGTTTGATAAGGAAAACAGTCTGGCCTGACTCTTTAGCATATTAATTGGAAAGCGGATATAAACAATAGGTCGGATAGAGGTGAGAAGGTTCCGTTGGTACAAGTTGGAGAAACAGATGTTGCTTTTCAATGATTAGCTTACGTTAGCATAATTTTTGTAGACATTCAACAAAAACATAATTTTCTAATATTATTCCAATATTGAATATTATATATTTGATAGGCATTACAATAACCATTGACTATTATTGACCATAGATAATTATTGTGAAGTGTTTTTTAAAGTTCACAAGTTTATAGATTTTCCACAACAATCAAATTTTTACAACTTTAATACTTTATTTTTTCGTCGGTGTCGAAGCTGTCGCATGACACTTTTTTCACAAGATCTTGGAGGCAAATAATATACGAATATTACTAATATAAAATAAAAATACGAATGATATGTATTACATATAAAATTAGAAACTGTAGAGTAATGGGGATTACAGACAATAAATTTTAAATTAAGAAAATACTTATAATACATGATATCATCATTCATCATTTCAGCCGTAGGACGTCATAGGCCTCGCTTTTGGACCTCCATTAGTATATACATATATATATAGTATAATAGATGATATAATATTGGTTAATTATAAATAACAGTTATCTTGTCCGTTTTGATATATGAAAGGGCGTGCCATTCAAACAAACGTTATCTAAAATGCCGGAAACCAATTACATATCACATACATGGCCTGAGGCGTACATATTTTATTGTTTACTACAGAGAGAAATATTAAGCATTCTGTAATATTATCTGTATCATCAAAATGTATAAATTATGAAAGTATTATCATATACATATTAGCTAATCGTAGTTTGAGTTATTGCTCAGTTTTTGAGTTGTGTCAAACCATATTGAGTCTAACTCAATCAAAATATTTATTTTGTTTTTGTTAGGCAACTCTATCTTTAATATGTGATACGAGAACCAGTCTTCCACAACAAGGCAAAAGTTAATAAAACCATTACTTTTATTTAACACTGTCATTTTTCTTATATTTAACAGTACACAGACCATTTTGTTATACGTAACATACTTATCTCTGCATATAACACCTTCATTTATCTTATATTGACTCTTGTCCGTGATAAAAAAGTGCAAAAAACGTAAACAAAAATCTCAAAGGGCGCTTAACCGGCGCAATTACCCGACCCTTTAAAAACCTAAATAAAATCACGTCTGAGGAAAATCGATATACGCAAATCAGTGATAACAGGGCCCTCGGAAGTTTTCCCCTTATCACCCCCGATCTACAGATCCAATTTCCTAAAATAGGAATCGATCCGACAAATCATCTGGCTGACTCTATTATTCTCGAGTTTCGGCCGAATGCACTATATGACTTGTATTGCATGTTTGGCTAGTGGTTAGCTTGAAACAGTTTCTGCTCTATTTTATTTGACGAACAATAACGGTTAGGTTGATGAATGGTACTGCACTAAGAAAACGATGTCTAACCTAGCATTTTTTATAGTTTGAAGGCAAATAGAAACTAGATCTTTATACATATTATTTAAATTATGGTTTTCAAACAAAATTTATATATATCGAATAAAAATTATAGAAGCAGACAGACTTCATACATCAAAAACCACAAGATATATAACCGTCAACGCGAATTACCTTCAGTTTTCCGCGCGGGTACTTTTATTTCACGACGCTAGAACAATGGTCGATCAGCGTTCACATCACGTTTCTAAGTAATTTTAAAAGAGATCAGTCGTGCTACTTGCGATTTCAGTTTAGAAATAGATCTCTTCAATGCTATTGGCTAACTTTGGACTAACTTCTAAATAGCTAGGGAACCTATCTACGCTATACCTCGAAAGAAATAAGGGGTTTTATAATAAATAATTTACAGGCGTATATTTATTTATTAAATGTATTTATTATTATATTTTTGTTGTACATATGTACATTAATTTATCATATGTATTCATTACGTGCGATAGTATCAGCTATTACTACAACGTATTGGGTCTATAATCTTTGCACCGCTAATATAACCATGTCAATCTTAAACTTTTAATTTTAAAAGCTAACCAAGCAATCAAATAATACCATTTAAAAATTTATAAATGAGTATAGAATTTTGTTGACATTTTTTGCAGAATTTTGTTTGAAATATGAATAAAGTTCCCATACTGAAGATGTTCCTGTTTGTTACAATCCAATTACAATTCTTTCCTCGCTCAGCAATAATCGTAATTTTGGGCCAGTCTCAACGTTTTATTTCATCAAGATTCAAACATTTCTTCCGGCATTATTTGAACTAATTAACTTTTTAACTGCAGCGCCCCCTTTTGGTCACCCGGGTGTAATTAAAACAAAAGTTATTTTTACGCTTCCCCCAGGAGTTGAAAATGCATTTCCCTTTTATAATTCATTATTTTTTAATATTAAAGCCTCTATATTTAGATTTATTTTATATAAAAGTCTTTATTATGTTTTTTAATATAATTTATAATTATTAACATATTTATGATTTTATATTTGTTATTTTACGCATTTTTCTTTATTAAATGAGAACACATCATTTAATCTGCGTAGATTCAATTTATTTTCACATAGATATTATTATTAAAAATAAATAATATAATTTAAAAATACATGGAAAGACAAGTTTTATTTTTCATAACTACATATTTGGTGCATATTTCGAAATACTATACTAGATGTAGATTGATTTTACCTTCATTCTTTACAGCTTTACAATTGTATTTGCTGAAAACATCCTCTATATTCCTTATATTTTCAAAAATATACACGTATACGTCAAATAATAAGGGTCGTCGCATCTGGCACGGGGACACGTACTATGTTTTATGTGTTTTCGAACCGTTTACTAAACACTTTTACGGAAAATCCTTTAGGGTAACATTTGTGCACCCGTCTCAACGAACAAAGTAAGAAGAGTGTTTTGATATTTAAGAAAAACAATGACATTGTGACGTAATCTTTGTTTACAATTAATAATGTATGAATCATTCATGATGGTTGAATATGTATGTGTGGTTAATAAATGTGTGCATAGGCCGTAGAACATTAGAAATATTACATTTATTGTAGAGATTTTATTTACTGATCTTGGTAATCGTTGGTAATAGTACAAGCTATATCATTTGATAGACATTCGTTATATACTGTAACGAAAACTGTAATTATGTATACCCAAATGTCCCCTGAAAGTACAACACGTACCTAAACCCAACTGTAGGGTCACAAACGACTTACTGGATCTATGTTATAGTTATAAACAGGTTTCAAATAAGTTAACTAGGAAATAATGCCTATAATATTTCAAAACTGTAACTCTTTTCGAACTGTTACTTTCATACCATTTTTATTTTACAAGATTTTCATATTAAATATATGATATATTTTACTCATTCTAAATAAGATTCATTTTAAGATTTGAACTTACCATTTAGGAATGGGATTATTTCCGTTGATTCATTCGTTTTGATTCATTGGATTTTATGAAGTTTTCAATTTTATTATAATTTAATTACATATGTATTACGTAATCAGAGGCAAAAGAAACCTGGTAAGTCTCCATTTCAATCGTTTCGTCACACTACCACAACAAACATTTCTTATCCGTAAGTGCATTATGCGGTTGTGAAAATCTCTCTGAAACTGTTGTCTCCACATTTGGGGCTTTAAGTGTCGGGTTCGATTCCCGTTTTGAGCCGTGTTTCGAATTTCAAAGCATACTTTAGTTTTAAGGTGCGGTAGAGGAATCGCTTAGAAAATGTTCCCAAAAAGCTCTTACAAAGTTTATAAAAGCTTAAGCGTCGGATTGGCGCTTTGTGGCGACGGCCAAAAAAACAAAGAGGTTTGCACTTTAAAGTTGTATACCTTTTTTATAACGCCTTCATATCTTCATGTAAATTTAGCTAATTAGGTAAACTGGCATAGAACCTTAAATAAAATACATTTTATAGCTTTAATTCCCTTATGGAAGTAGCTACATATTAAAGTTTTTAATGTAAATTGACAACAATACAATTAATAAATTTAATATTGAGTCATAATAACGAATAATGCATATTTTATCTTGCTTGCTTAAAGTTTTTGATTAATTTCAAAAAAATTACTTGTCGATGCCTGACTACAAGTAACTATATATAACAAGAAACATTTCCACTTGCCTCTTTTGTGAAACCCCTATTCTTTAAACATAAAATCTCTTTAAATTCTTCCCGTCAGAGGGCATTTCGTGTAGATAACGTACCCTTATTGTACCCTCGTAGTTGGTCAACGGCAACGTAATATATTTTCTTACTATTAAATTGAACTTTGATTTAATAGAGTTTTAAGCGAAATTGTCTTCTATATCATATGGGTGAATCGAGTGTTATAAACTGTATGTAAAATGTCGTAAATTCATTTGTATATTCCAAACTACCAAATATTATTACATTATTTAATGTAATTAATAAAAAAATTATATAAATAAATACTATATCGGTTAATATAGATTTTATGTGACATACCAATCCAAGGGCGTTGCAAATGTACGCCAATTTACCTTCCTGTCTGATAAATCAATGAAAAAATAGACGTTTTCCTCCAATTCGACTTCCACAACATATATAATGTAAAAAATATGAAATATTTATGTAAACCCACGTCATAGTAAAGATTTGAAAAAGTTTTATAAGGCCTAGAAAGAATGGTACATTGGGGTAATTCCATTTTGCCGCGAAACGAGTTTGAGTGACGTTTTAATGGAGCCGAAAGAATTTATTCAGGGCCTTTGACTTGGGATAAAGTTATCGTCAGGATAAAACTATTCCTTTTGTGAAGTTAAATGGCGTTTGTTAGAAGTTACTAATCATTTTTAATGGCCAATATTATAAATCGGTAATCAGAGAAAATCATCATTTCAGCCGTAAGACGACGACTGCTGGACCCTTGGACCTGAGAGAAAATATTATTCATGTAATTAATATTTTTTAAACATATAGTGAAAACTCAGAATACTCAGCTTGAAAAATTACTTGTACTTTGATTTTCAGAGTGAGTGAGGATATCGGATACACTTTAAATGCCGCTTAAGCGGCGTAAAAAGCCGGCAACACAACCACGTGGACTGTGGCGCGGTTGTTCATGGTCGGCAGTGATCTCTTACCATATAGGAGACTCACCTGCTCTGTTGTCCACTATAGAATAAAAGAAACCGAGCTCTCAGTTAAATCACAAAGGAATTTTCTGATATATGTATGGATCGTAAGACAGTACAGAAAATTGTAAGGTATACTGGTTTCTTATGACAATATTTGAAATTATCACGCAACGAACTACAATAATTGAAATAATTATGTAAATAATATTTTAAATATTGCGATATTAATATTTATTTTAATATTGATATTTACTTATAAGCAGACTGGTAATCGCCTTGATAGTAAGAGATCAACGAAGCCAATAGACGACCGCGCCAAAACCCTCGATTGGTTATGTTGCCGACTTTTAAAGCCGTTTGAGCGATATAACCTAATCGGTCTCCGATAACCTCACTCAAAGAAACATAGTACAGGTATTCTGGTATTCTGTGAACCCGTTGCGTAACATCACACGACCCCGTCCAAATAGTGAGTCAGAAATTGTTTCAGCATGGCTCTCCCACATAAAAATGACTCTAAACATTTTCCATGTTGTTTGTTTTATTCTATAGCGGATAACGGAGCAGATGGGTCTCCTATATGGTAAGATAACATGAACAACCGCGCCACAAGCCGCGCATTGATTGTGTTGCAGGCTTTTTACGCCGCTTAATCGACTCTTTTAAGGTCCTCACTCACTCTGCGAAACATACAAACACTCAAGCCCTTCCAGAGACTGAATAAATTAAATTATAATTATCCAGACCGGGATTCGAACCTCTCGCTTCATGGTACACTTTTAAAACTCTTAAAAGGCACTCAAAATTATCTTGTTCGTTTTACTGATATTAAGGTTAATAAGATGAAAATAGGAAACGTTAAACAAAATAATAAAATCACTGTTTTCACTGTTCCAAAAAACATAAGTTTTCAAATGGAAAATGCTGATAAAGTCGTACCTTGACGGATGAGTAGGGTTCCCTGAAGGCATGGCGTATACATAGCCATTGATAGTGTCAGTTAAACGTGTTCCGAGCTCACATACTAAATATAATAAGGTTTATAAACTATCAATTACACCGAAATTTTGCCACGCAAACCATAGAACCATAAAAATGTCGTCAAATGTAATTTCTAAATTCGAGCTAAAGCAGAATATCGCGAAGCTCTATACTTATCTGTGTTAGTATCATTTTAAATATAATTATTGCAAAAGTTGTAGCTAGTATCAGCTTATATTAGTTTTAAAAGCATCTCTTAGGCTGAATGAATTAATTCGAAACTCTTGCAGCACCCAAGTCTTAAACGAAAACTTTGATTAAAACTTCTATATGCACCTTCAAACTTCTTGTTATTTTTCATACAACAGTTAAGAAAACCTTAAGAAAATATGTTTAAACATAAATTCTATTTGTTAAGTATATTAAGTGGAAAACAGACAACACTTGTTAAATCTCTAAAAGTGTTTAAATTTCCACAGACAACAATAAACGGAAGTTATAACGGTATTGTGACCGATACTTATTATTATTATTTGAGTTATTTATTGGAACGGTAACCGCATGGGCGTGCATCCGCCCAGGCGTTACTGCCAATTGGCAACTGAAATGTACAGATTTCCCATACAATGGCTAAGGATAGTGCTTAAATACACTGCCAGATATGTTATTGAGGATTGCGGCAACGAAATAAAAAATATAAATACTCGAACTGTGCTATGGAAAAATATTTGTCTTCATGTTATGAAATTTAGTGTGAATAAAAAATCAATTTGCTAGTACCATACATACATTACCACTGCGCTATATGAATGTATTGATAAAGGTACCCGAAGCTAGTTTTATCTTCAATAAACGAAGCCATAAATACTGAAATACGTTGGTAATGCGGTTGGTAACGCGATGAATGAAATCACCATCATATGTAAAAGAAATAGGATTAAATAAAATCATCCTACAAGCAATGGATAACCGAAAAGAAAGGTAAATTTGAAAATAATAGAAAATCGTCATAAAGTTACATCGCGAGGGCGCGACCGGTTCACTAACAAATCTAATTTGCACCTCTGGACTTGTTCACAGTTGATCGAGGATTTTTGAAGCACCATTTATTCCGATCGTTCGTCTGTTTTTACGTAACGAGAGTGGTTTGACCTTAATGAAGTTTGCATAGGTATTCTAAGTACATGAAATCTAAAAAAAATATTGAAAATAGTCAAATATGTGACTTTGTAGTCTTTTAAAACTTTAATATTATCCATATAATATTTCCATTATTTAATAATAGGTTGAACTAAGGAACCTAGTCTGTTCCGAACTCTTACTAATAAAAAACGTTTTATTTGACAAGTTAAACAAAGATTGAGTTTACTGTTCATGATTAAATATCTCTACACTTACAATATAATATAAGTTGTAACGTGTACCTATTGCTTGAAAGATCCTTGCTTCGATTGTTTGAAAAACCTAACCTCCTTGCATCATGGCGACAGAATAAGTTTGATCATAATATTTGTCTGTTAAGACTATGAAAAGTGAATCAGTTAAACGTCCTAAACTGTACCGTATATGAAACATGGAATTTTTCATTTAAACTCATTCAAAACTTGTTTATTGCAGTCGCATGTTCATATGAAAAGTAATTATTTTAAAAGCCCTAAAATATAGAGCATTAATAGGACTAATAGACCGTCGGGCGGACGCGATGCATTATTCAAGCAATCGATAACAAGGCGGGATTAGGCTGGACAATGGACCTCTTTGCTATGTGATTCAATGGGCCAATATCGAAGACAATATGCGCTATTATTCTATACTCTATGTAAGTTATAAGGGCTACTTAAATTTAATGATTGCGTTGGACACGCTGGCATTCTTGTTTCATCTGTTTTTATTTTTTTAATTCACAATCAAATTAGTAATAGGTTTATAATTTATAAAATAGGTATATAGACAATTATTATCAAGTATAATGTCTTTAATAATTTATTATAACTTAAAATGTGTAGTTAATCGTATTATCCAAATAGGTTTTTTTTCAAAATATTCACCAACAAGTTATTTGTTAATACACAAAGAAAATTAATTATTCAGATTGCTTTTATTATGCGTTATTCTTAAGTTTTATACTCTTAATATGTTAAAATAAAATATATACATTAAAACCGCGATAAATAATTATTATCTAGACGAAAAGTTTCAATCTATGTATTACTTTAATTTATAAAAAATAAGTACCTGAAGTTTTGTAGTACCGGAGGGCGGGCGGCAGAGACCTCCGCGTACTACAAAACCTAACTGCTATCGCCAACCCGCCTGCCAAGCGTGGCGATTATGGCAAATACCCCCATCATAAAAAACCCTATAAATATCAGGCTCCCAAGGTATCCATGGAAGTCCCAAGGGGAGACCTACTCGTATGTCCAGCAGTGAACCATATAAGCCAATTTAATTATTCATCATAAATGACTCATAACACAACTGCCGAATCCGTATGCATTTATTAAACCGCCACTACCTATATGTTAACAAGAAGTCTCGACTGGAATGGGCCATATTAGTTACCTCTAGAATGGAAATCAAACTGCAAGTGCGACTATGCGAAGTACATTAGCTGCGAGCTTTGCTAATTGACACCATGATGACTGTCGCGACTGACCTGCTTATTCTAGTGTTGACTTTTCTGTGGATATCAACTTCCAAAAGCTTTACCGCTTAGACTTTATTAGTTTTTAGGTATTCAACATCATTTGAATCGATGGAAAATTAAAATGAAAAGTTTATTTAATTTAGTGATACAGTGACTGTCAGTTTTTCAATATAATTTTTAATCTAACAAACTACGGGGTGATTTATGTTATAATCTCAGCGATACATATATATATATATATATATCGCTGCTCTATTAGCATATAGATATACATATCCCTACTGTATAGCTGAATTAATTCAATATCCGAACAGTATCATTGCTGGTTCAGGTATGTGAAGTAAAAAAAGCACCAGTTGAGTGAATTCGCAGTATTAGGCTTACATTAACTTTTACTTCACTTGCAATTATGGTTATAGACTTATTTTTTGTAGTTATTACATTTGTTTTCAATTAGATCTGTGTAATAATTATACATTTATAAACTAATTATAAAAAAATATAGTATTTCAATAATTATGAACGTAGAACACAATACACGGAGATTTATATAAAGTGACACACCAAGTTTATCAGATATAAATATAGTATAATTTTTCTCCATTCATTTTTAATACATTGAATTGTAATAATTAGAATATTTAAACCAATGTATGGAGTTAGCGTTTAATTATTGAAACAACTTTCATTTTATAGAAGACATTAATAAATCTTCTTAAAGTAGGCCTATATAATAAGTATAAATAAAGAATGTATTTCTTTGATAATACTCTAAGCTATACGAATAAGGCTTCGTCCTGGATCAATAGCCATGCAGTCAGTCTATATTTATCATTGGCTGCTGTTCAAAATAGACGCGTTTATTCCTTGGCATTACAGCTTTAAAAATTTTCACTTTTGGAGTTTCTACTTGAGATGTATTAGGGACATAAATTAAATATTGCTAACATTTTTGTACTAAGAATCAGTTTTGTACCCAAAAAATATTCAATTACAAAAAAATACATTTACGACATACTGGAAATAAAAAAACACTATCAACATATTTAAAGGAAGTCAATAAACATTAACAATCTGTATATTTTCATTTTCTCATAACTAACAAGAAGTTTTCATTTAAACTAATCACTAAACTACCCCGGAATCTGTTACCTGCCGCGGCGTCAGATTGCGGTCACAAATGCGAGAATCAACTAAATCAAAGGACGTTGAGCCAAGATTCGGCTAGAAAGGACAGAGGGCTCAACATAGATGCAAATGATAGCTCATGGTACAAGAAAATAAATATTTTATTACTCTTATAAGTCAAGTATAATTTTGTACTTAAAAACTGATGGGCAATTTTTCTGTTTACTTAATTCTTGATACTGAAGCAATTATATATTAGAATATGATTTGTATTTTCTATTTATTTTTTATATTTATTTAGTTGTATATAAAAGGGAAGGGATAGAATCGCTCAAAAAAGTGTGTATACAAAACTTTCAGTTACTTTAATTATCCGGTTAGTTCAATTATTCGTAAAAACTATTTTTTATATAAAACGGACTGTATTTAAATCGTGGTTGTATTTAAATGGATCTCCGCTGAAGGAGAGTTGATCACGGTCAGCAAAGTAGATCATCACCATTAAATATTCAAATCCGGCTCCTATCTGCTCTGGTCTGGTCTTCTTGGTGAGATGCATGGCACCTAAAAGTCACGTACATCACAGATGTTAAGGGGTCTTCCTTAGTGATTATTATCCTTCGTCTTCTTCGATATGCAAATATGAGGTTAACTCGCAATAGAATATAAGCGATTATGATCGCAGTGCCGTAACATCACCGTTTAAAGAGGGTAGGCAGAAAATTTATCTATGAATCGAGAACTGCACTAGAATATGATCAAATAATAATATGATTACGTAACTTTTAAAATATTAAATACAACTTTACTAAGAGTTTATAATTGTTTGACGATTGCAAAAGATTTAGAAAAATCTAAAAATCTTAAGTAATATTATGAAAACTATATTAAATAAAATTTTAATTAAAAACATATTTAACACGCCAGCATCTATTATTTACGCCATCTCTTCCCAATACGCACTTTATGGCCGCAGACCGTTTCCTCGGAAAATGTAGCTCAAAGCTATTTATAATTATGACTACAGTCGGCCTGGGAGCTGATCTTATGCATAGCAAATGTAGATTTTATCGTTTTATTGTATGCATTCTCAATTCTATTTAGATTGCCACATTCTCATCCGCGGGAGAGCCATGCTGAAGCGTATGTTGACGCACTAAATGGGCCGGCTGGTCCGAAGTTATACCACGGGCTCATATATTACTCAGCATGAAACAGTACTTGTACTGTGTTTCGCAGAGTGAGTGAAGATATCAGAGGCCCTTAAAAATAACGCTTAAGTGGCGTTGGAAGTCAAAAAATGCGCGGACTGTGGCGCGGTTGTCCATGGCGGCGGTGTTCTCTTACCATATGGGAGACTCACCTGCTCCGTTGTCCGCTATACTATAAAAAGTAATTTGCGTGATTTTCTATGAAAATATATATTCTATAAATAAGACAACAATTTACCATAAGCTATTTCCTTAACAATGTGACACCGTTTTCCCTAATTACATAAGCATATAAAATTTGTGAATTTATAATAAAAATATAGGTGCTGAACACACAATATACATACATATAAAAAGTATTTGCAGAGATGTTATAAAAAGCAATAAAATATAAATTATTAACATTATGAAGCCTTTTTCAATGATTGTTCAAAGCAATATTTCAGAACTTCTCCCTCAAAAATTATTAGCCACAAACTCGGCCAAGTATTCTCGTGATCTCGAGAACGAAATGTTTTCTTTCTTCTGTATTAACTGGGGTAGGGTGGTAAATTAAAAATGAATATCACAAACCCTCAAGCAATGAAAAAAAGTCGAGTGGCGTATAGTCAAGTAAATATTAGATTCGGGATTTCACCGTGGGCACTTTACTGTCCTATATTAAACATTAAAGCCTTTAATCATGTGTTCTGTAATAAAAGGACTTGATAACACATTCATAACTGAGGAGTTTGAACGTTTATTCATGCGGTTCAAGTTATTGTGGAAGGTGGCCTAAATCTAACTTAATTAGAAATGGCTCTCTTTGGTAAACAGTACACATGATCTAATGAACACATCGAACGTCGAAAAGCTATCTGAAATAATATACAAATTTTGTATCATAATTTATTGTTTCTTACTACAAAACGCGCATCTTTAACATGACAACGAACTACATAATATGGTAAGATAACACCGCCGCTCATCGACAACCGCCCCACAGCTATTGTTGTGTTGCCGGCTTTTTACTCCGATTAAGTGTAATAATTTCAAGAACCTCCGATGTTCTCAATTATTCAGCGAAACAATATAATTACCGTTTGACGATGAGTATTCTGTAAGCCCGTGGTATCACTTCGGACGAGCCAGGCCAATTAGTGTTTCAAAATGGCTTTCCTACCGGTTCTAGAAAGTTTAGAGACTTGCCCGGCCATTGTCAAGCCCTTCCAAATGCCGAATAAATTATAAATTAAATTATATTTTTTTTTAGTTCGGACTGGGATTTTAACTCCATACCTCTCGCTTCGTGGTAGGCTTATATAATCACTTAGCATCGAGGCTCTCGGACTAAGTAATTCAGGTGCGAAAATATCTTGCTCTAATCATGTGGATTAAAATTTCTGTATGACTTGTATGACGATACATATAAAGATTAAAATATAATTATGTTCACTCAAGCTTTGAGGGCACATATTCGTTGACATGGTTTATGGACACATGACTGTCAAAGTGCTTCAAGTTACGAGTGGACGATAAGCGTCGAATTACCACGCGTCCTGTTTATTACATTTTATCAACGCGTGCTATCCTATGTAGAGTGATGTGACAGCTTTATAGCTCGTGAAACTCGGCATTTCATGGTAAAGATATGGAAATTATCTAAAGTTTTGGCTACCCAAATGTTACGTAGATTTACTCATACTTTGTTTCTATGTAGCTTCCATTATGTTGAATATTTTAGTAGGTACCTAGGTGATTTTTAATAGTTACACGTTAAATAAATTCATTTTCGATGCTTTGGAAATCAATATACAGTAAAACAGGAAGAAGTGAGGTTTTAATAATTAATAAACTATTATTAATGGACAGCCACTAGGCTGTCCTGTGTTTTGCTAATTGAATGAGGATATGGGCCCAACAACTTAAATACCGCTCAAGCAGAGAAAAATCAGCAACGCAACCTGTGCGTCAATATCGGCGTGGCGTCCTCTTAGAAAATTACTCATAAAAAAAATAGACCTTCTTTCTAATGTATTATAATTCTGCAAAGAAAAACAAATATATATATTTAAATTATATATTTACGTAATGTTTTTTATTGCTCCTAGACATGTGTGTCCGAGAGATGCAGCAACGTTCTGAAATAAAAAAAGGATGTTTATTAATAATAATAATAAAGCTAAAATAAATTTATGGACTATCGTGGCTTTGTATATAAATATACAATTAGAAGTAAAACGCTTACTTTTTACAGAATTTTCCAATTCGTCGATAGTTATGTTGACAAATCATAAATCTCAAGGGCATGAATCTCTTGACCCGGTGACTGGTGAACGCATCAGCGCCTCTCTCTTCGGCGTCAAATAAAGCTTTACGGTGATTTAACTCTTGCACTCTGCTTTTTGGCATTCCATACGACATCTCTACGGCTACATACATCAAGATAACTAGTAACAACAGCACGAACCTCATGACTAGCAAGCAGCTATAACTCGACAGCCTAAAACTCTATAAAACAGGATTATGTTTTGTTCACCGATATATATTCCACCCTGGTTACTATTAATATTAATTAACCACAAATGAAAACACAAAATGGAATACTTTAAATGGCAATATGTATGAAGTATAATTAATAATTTTCCTTTTAACTTGTATCACAAAAATCAGGATAAATAGTGTAGTTTTCACTTAATTTTTCATGATTTAGTTCATTTGTGTAGAACAGATATAATAATGTGTAATCAAACAGAAAGTAAAAAAATAAGTATAAGATAAAAGCGACCCCGGTGATTTTCTATGCCAGTTACTCTCAGCTCGGTGGCGACAATCTGAACAGCTCAAAAATATCATAGTAATTTAGTGCTATTAAGTTTTATTTGAGCCGTGTGGTTACCGGATCAGAATAGTACCATTCCCAGTCTTAATAATGGGATGTCGTAAGAGGCGACTAAAGGACACTTCACCGGAGGGTGGACAGCAGCGTCCTTTTGAGTACAGCAGATGTTCTGCGATCACCAACCCGCCTGCCAAGCGTGGTGATTAAGGCAAATAACCCCCCATGACCAATACAAAGAATGTACGGCCCCTAGTTCCCGGCAGCCCCGCTAGTCCCAGTTACGGTAGCGGTTATGGGTTCGGCGGGGCAAGGGGTGCGAAGAAGTTTTATTTATTTTTTCCTTATTTAATTTATTTTTTTCAGTAGCATTATTTTGAAATATAAATCAACTAGTTGATTTATTTAATCTTTTTAGGTTCGGTTAAAAATTCTAAACATATCATGCCGGTATGCTGTGTGAACGCCAATCGGAGAACATTCGCCATTACCCGGTAAACCTCATTGTTATTTTGGTAACTTCCATTACTATATTAGGTTATTTAAGCATGTTGTTTTTATATCAATTATGTTAATTATTTAGTCTGTATTGTTTACGTCATTTTGAACATATCTCGTCGGTACGAAGTACGCGGATTTGTGCAAATGAAGTGTGAAATGATATTTTTTTATTTTATTAAAAATAACGTTTATACAGTGTAATCTCGATAACTTAAACCTCATTCAGTCGAAAACCTAATTGAGTCGAAAAAATCCCTTCTCCTGAACCTCTAAATACGTTATCTCAAATTAATTTGACTTTCTAACTCGAACAAAACTATATTTCCCTACGAGGCGATGATAAGAAATAAGAATATTTATTCCCTGTAACTCGAATGTCAAAAAGGAGACTGCGTAAGTCGAAGATACGAAAATATTGTGGCGTCTTACTTCTATCTCTCCAAAATCATAGCATACAAATTAAATATTTTATTTTACTTATGCGTTTTAAAAGCTTGATACTTTTATATAAATTTAAATGCACTAGAAAAACTAAATAGATCTTGGTGTCGCGGTGGTCGTATCCCACTCTGGCCGGCATCCGCTTTCTTTTTCTAGTGCATTTAAATTTATATAAACAAATGTGTACCATACAATATCTAAATTGAATTGATGTTTTACTTTAACTCCAGAAGTCGAAAAATATTCGTGTAAACCGCATCTTTATAAGCCAAAGTTTTAGCAAATAAATCCTATGTATCTCGAAATTATTGTTAAATCGAAAACTCATAACTCCTTGATTTTTTAGCATTTCCCTTGACATTCGAGTTTTTTAAAATCCCACTGTATTAGATTCATTTATATGCACACATTTTTATATTAGAGACTCATTTATATTTTAACCATCTTCTATCCCATTTATCCCTGTTTGTCGATAATTATTATATATTATCATTTATTTATCCTTCCACAACTGAATGTTCTTTAAGTTGTATTTCCAAACTAGTACGTCTTGGGAACCTTCAAGAAAAGAGCGAACAGGCCTTTAAGGCCGACAACACACCCGCAGTTTTGCAAGGACTAAGTTGGAGCTGAGAACCGCTAACACTAGGTGAGCCTTCTACGCATTTGCCACCATTTCCAGTATAAGAAGCATAAAAATTATATTGGTGGTACCACTTTTCGAGGAACACTAATTAAATTACCATTGCAGTAATTGATTTTAATTTATGCTCTTAATATGAAATGGCTATTATTATTAATACGTAAGGTAGCAGAATTCATCAGTTACAGTAATCCTACGGGTGTACTTATAATTATAAGGGGACAAGAAAGGACTCTGAGGGACTGAAGGTAGGATTAGGTATTAATTAATGTTGGTTGCATCTTTTGGAGTCGCCCTTTGGACATTTTTGCACAGGTTCATGTAATGGTTTAGTACCCAAGTAATTTTAGAAATTGATAAAACGCTTCCATGTTTCAATATGAACATATCTACTAAGATATTAACAAAATACTAAGGTTCATAGTTTAATTATTAGAACATTTAATGACTTTGTTGATATCCCATTAATATTACAATATAAATCTGAACGGTATAGTATTAGTTAGTGAGAATTAACAATAATAATGCTTAGGGTATTAGGTACTCAGATTTTTCAGGATTTATAATTTTCGCACCCGCAACTCTGCAAAGGCTGGGGATATCCACGGGCAGAGAACCACTTATTATATATAGGTGATTCTTCTGCTCCTTTAACGTGGTTTTAATAAAAAGAGATTCATATATTCCTAAAAAATTTTACATAAAAGTCCAAGTATAATATAGTAAAAGAACATTTTGCGATTATGCAAACTATATGTTGACGTTTTCAAATTAATATAAATGCAAAAAAAATAAATAAAATATATTAACAAACTGATCTATTTTATATAATAATTATGATTCTGTAGGTATTTGGAACTTTTTACTGACCGATTTCCCAACATAAGTTAACAAAACGATTTTAATATAAATTCCAATTAACCACGGACGAGAAAAACAGAATCTGATTAAATTCATACAAAAGACCGAAGACTAGTAAAATACACTCAGCGATCTCTATTTCAAGACCAAAGCAAAGATAAATTTTCAGAGAAGCGATATAAGTAACACTTATATACTTCTGAGTTTTGCAGTAATATTGTGAATATGAATTTAGGTATTTAACTACTACCAATAAAATAATACGTAACATTTATTACTTTCAGTCATTGAAAAATTCAGAAACATACATAAAAATCAGATAGATAAAATATTTCTTAATACATGGCTATGTATTAACGATTGGCTAATCATGCCGGCAACGCGCCTGCGTGGCTAGGAATGTCCATGAGCGGCGGACCAATTCTGCTATGTTAATCTTCTGCTTGTTTTACACTGATTCCATAACAATCGTTCGCATTAGTAAATAAGTACCAGCAAGTGAGTCAATTTGGGAATTAAAATGTTGAAGCAAACCTTCTTTTCAAACATGAAAGGCGAAGTTTCTATGCGACTATTTCTTGTATCACATCTGAAGAATAATCTATACTAAACCACAGTCGCGGCACTCAATGCGAAGGTATTTTCCAATTACTCTCGAATCCTTCAATTTTCCCCTCTGTGGGAATTTTATTACCTCTGTCTCTATCTCATAATGTGAAAACTGGTATGTGTGAATGAGAAAGTTGCAAGGTTTTGAATCTCACAGCTTCATTTTCAGTCGCCTGGGGCCACGTCGCGGTCCATGATACGTAAATTGAAAAGGTAATCTTAACTATTTGATATAATTGCTGTGTCTAATTAAATGTTTAATTCTTAGCAACGATTACATACATTGTATTAAGTTATATTTATTCTAATGACCACTTTTTCAGTTTTATGTACCTAAAATAGAGTATTATGTGAAGAAGGCACCATTAGCCTGTAGTTTCTAATAAACCGAAGTCAATGATTTGGATTTACTATCTCCGTAAAGTTCAAGGTTTTCAAAAGACATCCCTTAACATTTTGCAATAATACCCTTAAGGATCAACTCAAAATAATATAAGATTAGACCCATCTTAAGAGGTCCTCACTAAAACTAAGACTTAACTCAAACAATTGGGATATTAAATTTTATCGGAGGTCACTTTACGGCCAGTGCAGCGCTCACATATAGGTTACCCTTGTATATCGTATTACAAACCACTGCAAGACAACTATCAAGAACTTTGTCAATATTCTATCGGTTAATGATAAATAAAAACAAATAAATAAACCAATCCAATTCTAATTATAATTAAAGTTTAAATTAATAAGTTTTAGTTGAGATTTTATTAATAAATGAAATGTATGGAAATAATAGTATACAATTTTCTCGTAAAAAATTTATTACAGTTTATATTATAAGCATTAATAATTTTCTTCAGCAAAATGTTTTGCGAAAACTATAAAATTGCACCAGACTTAAATATTTAGATTTTTAAGAAGCTTTCAAAATTAAAGAATAATAAATATTACCTAGTAAATTCAATAGTCATAGAAAGAATAATGCTAGCCTGTTTATCTTCACCTGTCGGAGAGCCATGCTGAAGCATATGCTGACGCATAAAATGGCCGGGCTCGTACGAAGTTATACCACGGGCGCATGAATACTTAGCGTGAGAAAATACTTGTACAGTGTTCTCTGAGTGAGTGAATATCAGAGGTTAAAAGGCGTAAAAAGCCGCCATCACAACCAGAGCGAGTGGCGCATGGGCGGCGGTGTTTACTTACCATATAGAACAACCATTTGCTTCGTGGTCCGCTGTATTATAAAATATAATAACCGTTTGAAGAATGTGACGTAATGAATAAGGCAAGTTCGCATTTATTGCATATCTTGGGTAGCCAATTGAAATAATCTATAGTGAGGGGTTCCAATTAATATCTTGGGGGACACTAATCCACTTCGTGGCACGTGACCTGACCCGGCATGATTATTGTGCAAACATATCTTTCATTATTTTATCCCATATATTTTTATTCACCTCCGCAGATCGCTTTGTTGCTCCATTATTACGAGGCCCACAAAAATCTGAAGAAACAGATAATGTAATATATAAATCAAGCAAAACGGTCTATTCACCGTGAAACGGTACTTGTATACGATACAACGTTACGATAGTCTGCGAGTTAATACTACCGCACACGTAGGAGAGCCACGCTGAAGCAGATGCTGCCACAATAATTGGGTCAGCTCGTCTAAGGCGATACCACGGGTTCACAGAATACTCAGCGTGATACGGTATTTGTACTTGTTTCGCAGAGTGAGTGACGATATCGGAGACCCTTAAAAATGTCGCTTAAGTGGCGTATAAAGCCGGCAACATAACCAATGCGTGGATTGTAGTGCGGTTGTCCTTGGGCGGCGGTGTTCTCTTACCATATAGAAGACCCACCTACTCCGTCATCTGCTAATCTATAAAAAGCTGCTATTTGAGATACATCACATAACTTAAAACGTAATTTTTAAATGTTCACTCTCTACCGTGTCTGTATAGCTAATTTCAGAAACAGCTAGATTTATGGCTTTCACTTTTGTATGTAGTATGCAGTAACTACTTTTGTTAAACACGTGATATATTTTTTTAAAATAAAGTCTCACCTCTCTTATAAGACTTTGTATTCCTTATATTAATTACCACTATGGGCGAAGTGTCGGACAGAAACTCAAGTACAACCACTCGCATTTTAAAGTACAGCGTCTTTTCATAAGGTAGTCATAAAAACAAATACTTCTAGCACTTTTTAGCGTTCATCATTTTGACACATTACACAAATCGTAAAACAAAAATCGCGGTTGATGAAGCTGTGCCTTCACTAAACGCGATAAAATAAAATTCAAATTAAAGTAAATATACCTACTAGGACTTTTTTAATTAAATATTTATTTATTCATGAATATCTAATTTGCCTATGTCCAACAGTGGACGTCTTACGGCTGAAATGATGATAATGCTCTATTTTGTATTATTCAAAGTAATCCCTCGCCATTTCATTTTATAATTCGAAGACGAGTCAAGAGTACAGTCCAAAAATTTCTAAGCTATTAAAAATTTACTGAACGTAGCCGATCTTGTCAATATAAAATATAAGGGTCATGAGTATATAGTAAATATGCAAACATGCATATGCTACAAAAAAAATGAAATACACGTTGCACGTGGAAATTCAACATTCGCGATACGTTTTGAACAGACTATGTATAGTTTTACAGTTATTTATTAAACTGTATAAGAAATATAGTACGAAATTATTTTAAGTGTGTAAGAAAAAACTCTTCAGGATTCCGGTTTTCACATTTTAATAAAACAACACATTTTTTAATAATTTAAATGAAAACCACACGTCAAAAAAATTTTGTATGCACATTGCTTCCATAGACGAGCAAAACTTATACAACTTCAATTTAATATCACTTATACCATGTCGACTTATTAAACAACATCTTTTTTAAATTGATGTTTTTTTATTTTTTTATAATTATTTTTCTCAACCTAATAAATCGCTATCTGTAGCCTGCGCAGTTTCACTCATAAACAGTTTACGACGTCTACCGGCGGCAGCGATTACAATCGTACATTTATTTTATAGTGACATTATTTCACCGTCACTTGAAGCTTTGAACAGGCGCGGTTTTAATTTTATCTCTTATTATATATTTATTTATTATATATTATTATATTTATGATATATATATTATCTCTTATTATATAGTTATTAATTTACATAGATAAAGATTTTAATATATTGTCAGTTAATAAGAAGACTGTTTCTTATAAACATAACTGTCAATAAACAATCAAATTGTTCAATAAAAATGTGAACTAAATAACTTACACGCTTATGTAACAAGCAATCCTTTAAAACATTCAAAAACTAGAAAACTGGTTTATCATATTTTAGATGGATAAGTTCCCTATTCTTAACGTAAAAGTTCATTGCTAAAAACAGGAAATGACGGATAATTCAGTGTGGACCGGAAGTCGGCCGGAGACGCCGCGTGCGCCAAAAACTACAGATTCAATTAATTTTCATTTTGACTCATAGACTATAAAAAACTGGCTATGGCATTATGAGATTGACCATTTATATCTGTAATGTTTCTATGAATGATTATTCAGTTCGAATAGTTTGTAATTCATATAAATAGTTGCTGAAATCATTACATCTAGCCTTTTTTAATATTATATATTAATTTATTATAACAATTATATTTTTAATCAATTTAAATAATGTCAGACATATAATTTTGAAATCTTTTAATCTTTGTACCCAACAAATACGATAAAAGTCACAGCTTTTTAAGGGAACCCGTTGAGTAATGAGTAGGGAGTTTTGTTTAAGAAAAATTTCAGATGGTGCGAATCTTTCGATTTCACGGTAACATTCCGCTTTTGAATTTCTAAAGGACAAAACGTTTTTAAATTGCTACAGCAATTATTATGGACGTCATTAAAACTGTTGCTTTATTAGAATTCTTTACCTCGTTAAGTTTCACGACGGTCAATTACGAAATAACCCAATTTAATTAACGATTTTGAGATTTCTCGTTCAATAACTTAAATTTGAGGTAACTGCTTTAAATATTATTACGGTTGAATATTAAAACCGACTCCGACAGCTTAGTTTTCGCATTAAGTAATGATCTAGATTTTTCTAGAAGTGCTCCAAGGGTTCACGGATTACTCATCGTGAAACTTGGAGGCCCTTAAAAATGCCGGCGTATTAAGCCGGCAACACAACCAATGCTCGGACTGTGGCACGGTTGTTCATGTCTACTCTGTTGTCCGCTATCTCATGTTGCAAGTTTATGTCAATCATGGGCTCTATCAAAATATTTTAATATTAATAACTCGTATATACAATACAACCCTCCATTAAAAAATTAAAATTGTCTATATGTAAAGCAAGAATGATGTGACGTGATACACATGGAACAATAATGACAGTTACATTATCCACTTGTCTGGCATACTTTGCCTTTACTCGCGTTCTATTACAGTAAGATTGAAACAAAAGTGAAGTGCTTAGAAAATAGAAGACGTGCTACTTTGCATGTCGTCAGGAAAGTTGTTCAGGCGTAATAATATTATACGTGGCTAACGTTTTGTCGGTACTAAACCAATTTGTAGAAAATTACAGAAACTGAAAATTATTTTTATTTTTTTTATTCTATAGCAGACAACGGAACAGGTGGGTCTCGTATATAATAAGAGAACACCGCCAACAATCGCGCCACAGTCCGCGCATTGCTTGTGATGCCGGCTTTTTACGGCACTTTTAAGGGAGGGCGATATTCTCACTCAATCTGCGAAACAAAGTACAAGTAACGATTCACGGTGAGTATTCTGTGAGCTTTTTCTATTAATAATTATTATTATTTCTTAATACTAAATATAGGTATTATTAATACTGGTCAGCTCGCAAAATTCGAATTGTTTATAGCTTCAGATGAATTTGCTATTCAGTCATAAAAAACTTTGAAATCAATAATCGCTATACTTATTTTCTATCATTGAACTGATTCGAAATAAAAAAGTGCAACATGTACGGACTTGTATCTATCTCGTGTCTTTACGTGCATTGATCATTTGCTAAAGTTTTGTTAGTCATTAATGCTTAGTGGAATACTTTCATTTAAAAGACAATGGGCGGTTTCCTCCCAAGTGTTGTAACATTTTTCTACCTACATCATTTGAAAGATCTCAACAAGTGTTATGTTTTTTTGTATCGGCATAACTCCGTATCTCGTGCAAATAAACTGTTATAGTGGTATTTTAAGTTTCATAAAAATGTTAAATATAAGTTAATTAATTAGTTTTTTTAATAACTATAGTACTAAAGCGATTTAAAAAAAGTGGAAAAACACACGATCGACCAGGTAGTGCCTATTTCGACCCAACAGCCCCTCTACCACCCCGCGCGCCACGCGCTACCATTGTTTTTCATTGTAAGCACAGGAGCAGCGGCAGCGAACGATATTTCATGAGACAGCGCTACATTTTGGAAAGAGATGGTCCCCGGCGATCCTTCTAGATCGAACTTTTGACCTGCACACAATTATAATAAAAACTTGAATTATTTATAAAAATAAAACTTAAGTGAACATGATTAAACTAGTCGCTACATGTTACAAGGGTTGGGACGCAACCCATACAATAATGCCCATTGTCCTTTTTTATCTAATCTGTAATAGTAAATTCTAACATCAGATTGACAACTGATATTTATTAATCTTTTATTAATTTTATGTCTTAATTCAATGATTCTAGCGAAATTAAATTTTAATTTAAAAATTTAATGACGCCTTATTGGATTGTGTGCCCTACACAATCCATTCTAGTTCTATACAATCCAAGCTATGTATTGCGCAGAAAACATTCAAAGTGCAAATAGTAAAAAGCCTTTATAATATCATTTTTAAAACAACATAATATTGATATTTGCTTTCTTACATGGTTCAAAGATAATGCCTTCAAAATACCAGTATATAACCTTAAGACTTATAATATAATTAAATACCAGCATTTAAGAAGATATTCAAACAGTTGCTGTATCTGTATCAAACGGACATAGTAGGTTTTTATTAATACAAAAAAACTGCGTCTTGGTAAAATTGCACTGCCAAACCGTGCTCGACTTGGCACACTTAATCACATTGTAATTAAAGTGGTTCATTTATCTTCGATTGTCAAAAATTTTTGATCTACCAACTAGTGTTGACCAGTGAACTTAGTGTTGTCAAATTGAAAATAAATGTAATTTATTGTTATAATTAATAATTTTTAAATTAATAATTATTAAAACAATTTAATGGATTGTGCTCATAGGCGTAATATAAATATGAATATGCTATAAATAATAACAGTTAGGCAACGGTAGAAAATACCAGTGCATTAAATCCCAAAAAAAATATTAATTCAACAAATTGTCAACGTCAAGCTGTCATAATCATTAGCTAGTAGAAGTGAAAATTAGTGGAATTTTCATAACTTACACATCTAAATTATAATTCGCAGTTGAAAATATATTGGCAAAACTCAAAATGAGTTGTTTCGAAAATATAACAATGCCTGATTGTGTTTGGTTCGAGGCTGGAGAAAAGCGTAATATTCTAGCATCCATATTTTCTGGGATTTTGGTATGTTTGTGATGAATCATTACCATATTTTGATGTCACACAATTTGAGTTTGTATACGTTTTAACCCAAAAATATTGTATACATTATGTATTAAAACACTCTGCCATAATGATCTTAATATATACTATCAATTTATTCATAAATTCATGACTGTTTATAATATTTTTATAGGTATATATTGTGACCTGAAATGATAAATAATAAAAGCGTCTTACAACTTCTGGTATTAATATTTAATACTTAGATATATTATTTTTACTTTTCCATAATATATTAAATTTAATATGGTTGTAGTTCTTTTCGGGCTGGTGGTTCATTATTGATGCAGCAGCCGTTTACCCAGGTGAACTACCAAATGCCTCTCATGTGTGTGGAGTTATGGCCACATTGTCTCTCCTTATGGTCAACTCTGTGTCAAATGCTCAGGTAAACATATTTATTTACTCTGCATTCACGTCATCCTAGTCTATAGTTCTTTTGATATATCAAGTAGTTATTATGATATAAACATTCTGGCAAAGTAAATAATTACATAATATTTTTACTATTTTGTGAGAAACTAACAAAAAACAACTTAAATAACAAATTAAATTAAAACTAAAAAATTAAATTAAATAACAACTTTGATATTCAAAAAACAATGTAATGCATATTTAGTTTTGGAATGTAAGTATATATTATATATACATATTTTAGGTAAGAGGGGAAACATACAC
>DWCF01001894.1:0-27078 GCA_018230265.1 Delias oraia | reverse complement strand
AAGTGAAGTGAAGAAGTGAAAAGTGCAGAAGAAAGTGAAGTGTAGGTACTTAATAACGTTAAAAACTTTTAACATTGTCTCGATCAATCAACAAAGAAAATGTCGTGCAAATAATTTCCCAATTAAAGAGTAATTAACAATGGCGGGAAATGTCTATGATAGTTGGATAATTTATAATCTATTGAGTTTACTCGCATAGTTTTTGTTAAGTTACATCGGTTACTAGTTTCCGCGAGAAATCTTTAAATAAGGCAATTACTAAATAAATATATATGCTAATACTGGAAAGAAAAACGGTACAACGTTATATAATGCCTATCTCAAAAAGGTGTTTTTACGTTTCACGTCTCTACGCTGAAAAGGCCAGGCCAACCATGGCTTTGGTTTGAAAACTAATGCCTTTGAACTTGTTACTGAAATATAGTTAAGTTTTATGGAGTATATTTTGATAGAGCTTTTTTAGATTTGGAATAAATACAAATGCTTATTTTAAAATATTATAGGTGTATATATTAAAAAAAAATGAAATTGAAATAAAAAAAACATCTTTTATAAAATTACACGGTCTTATGATCTGATGGTATTTTTTTATAGATAGGTACATAAGTAAAGTCTGAACCAAAAGTTAGTTTGACAAAGGGAAAAGAATTGCTTTTGTAATAATTAAATCTGATTTATATCGGTTGTACAAAAACATTAAAGATAAATAGCATCATTTATAATGGTCATATTCATTAATTAGACAATAATAAAAATAACTGATAATTTTATCACTACAACACACACATAAAACATGAATATCTGAATGTCCCGACCTTAGATTACTGAAATGCAATTATTTTTAATTTTAATAGCATTAATGACCACAATTCTGAAGTATTAATGATAATAACTATAATTTATTAAATACACGAGACTAGACTGCCCTACAAATTAGATACTTTGATGATAAAATTCCATCCGTTGCATCCGTTCTTGCCGACGCACTTACTGGGCCGGCTCGTCCGAAGTCATACCACGGACTCACAGAATACTCAGCGTGAAACGGTTCGTGTATTGTGTTTCGCAGTGTGAGTGTGGATATCGGAGGCCCTTAAAAAAGCCGCTTAAGTGGAGTAAAAAGTTTGCAACACAACCAATGCCGGACTGTGGTTGTTCATTGGCGGCGGTTATTCTTTTACCATAAAGGAGACCCACCCGCTCCGTTGTTCACTATACCATAAAAGAAACAAAAAAATGATTCATCTATCAGTACTTACACTTTTATTAGCTACAGTGTTTGATATTTTTCATAGATTTTTGAAAATACATGTTGAATCTGTTTTGGCGCAATAATTAAGCAGGCTCGTCCGGAGTGTCACGGAGTCACAGAATACTAGCGTGAAATAGTACTTGTACTCAGTGAATTGTACTCAGCGAAACACGGTGTTTCGCTGAGTGGGTAACCTGAGGCCCATTAAGCAACGTAAAAAGCCACCTCAAACAGAACAATTTTTTAAATTATATATTTAATTTGTCAACCATTGTTGTCCTTCATATATCTATTGTAAGTGCAAATTAATATCACTTCTGTGGATTTTTTTCAAATTTTATCATAAATAGCCTTACTTCTAGGTTAATTGCTACAATTAATCAACATCTAATCTCCTAGGCGGGAGTCCAAACTGTGTCTACTCCACAATAAAGCATACAGTAAAGAATTATAGCGTTATCGAGTAGCCTTAATTAAATTAAATAATTATTCAGAAGGAAATAATTACATTTGTACGCCATTAAAAGGTTGGCCCTTAACGAGGCTCGCTACCGTGAGTAAAGAACAACTTTTTATTTCGATAGCATTTATTTCCTGTCTCTTACACTCGCATACGGGAATCGTGCTTGCATCTCTTTCGCACGGGGCAATTAACACTCTGCAAACGGTAGCGATGAGAGAAATTAGTTAAGACTCTCGGACCCACTTCTTTCGTCTGTGACATACACAGATAACAGTCGTATGGAGACGATGCAATAAATATCGTTTATAATCCTCTCTTCTTTTAATAATAGTACTTATATTTATATTAAACGAATGGGATCTATTTGGTAACATAAGAACTGTACGTTCGATAGTCATTTACATAATCACATACATAAGATGGCAGTCCTAATTCATGCTAGTTGCTGCGGAATTGTCGCCTCTCTTTCTTTTTTCATCGACCTTAAAAAAACGGAAAAGGAAGTTATCGATGTGTTTTTTATATTCTATAGCGGTCAACGGAGCAGGCGGGTCTCCTATATGGTAAGAGAACACCGCGCCCATGAACTACCGCGCCACAGTCCACGCATTGATTGTGTTGCCGGCTTATTACGCCACTTAAGCGGCACTTGTAAAGCCCTCCAATATCCTTACTCACTCTGCGTAACACAGTACAAGTTCCGGTACACGCTTGGTATTCTGTGAGCCCGTGGGATACCACGAGCTAATAGAATACGGGCTCACGAAGTGATAACTTCGGACGAGCCGGAAAGTAAAAATGTATTATTATTTAGCTTATTTATTCTAAAGATTAAGTTGTTTTTTAAGATGTCTTGCTTAGAAGTTTCCAATAAAATAGATAAATGTTTTTGTAGTACAACGAGAGCTATAAAATCTAGATTAGAATTTTAAAAATAACAAATAATATTTAATTAGTTACCTAATAGTTTCATAAAGCAACATGTTACGGGAAAATGATGAACAAAATCACTTCCAGCACTCTTAAGTCCCAGCGAGTGCGCAGGCGCTGTATTTTTGTCACCCGTTTCAATTTTTATTGTTTTTTATCTCGTTTCGTCCCGTCAAGTCATTAGTGCTCTTGTTACTTGGTTAAGTGCAACCAGTTCTGATATCCATAGCCCTTAAGTTGGATAGGAACCTCAAAATTGTCTCTTTCGAGTAATTTTTTAAGGGAGCTAAGATTTTTTTTAATAATGAGAACAAATTAATGAATGCTAAGTACCAGATCCTTTCCGATCAGCTTGACTCTTTGCCGTTGCGAAAAGGAAATTTGTGCAGCGCACCACCACTCTGTGGAATCAATTGCCAGCAGAGGTGGTCCCGTGGTTCTGCAATTGCTAAGGGTGTCCATGGGCGGAGGT
This sequence comes from Delias oraia, assembly GCA_018230265.1. Lineage (NCBI taxonomy): Eukaryota > Metazoa > Arthropoda > Insecta > Lepidoptera > Pieridae > Delias > Delias oraia. Next base: position 23,961 of record DWCF01001894.1, on the reverse strand, counting down.
CCGCTTGTCCGAGCCCCTAGATGAGCCTCCTGCTTGTTTCCCACCACATTAATAAAAAAAATATTGAAAAATATTTAATTACAATTTTGTTAGGTGATATAAATTCTTACATTGTATTGAAATAGTAATAAAAACTTTTACATATTTTGTCGTAATAACAATATGCAGATAAAATTTAAACATTTTTAAAGTAATTGTTAATAAAATAAAATTCAAAATGTCGATAATCGTACAAGGTTATAGTCATCTTAAACTCTGTTGCATTTAATATCAGTAAATTTGGTAATCGATTCTTTAAATTAAAAAGGTAAAACAGATGGTATCATATTAAAAAGCCGCATCGAGAAATTAAAATAATAATAAAAAGATAGATTTATAGTGGCTCCGGCTTCCGAGTTTCACGAGTCCTAAATATTTTTAAACTTTATGAAGTTTCTCTTGAATTGTTTTCTTCATGTAGGTACACCACCTACAAAAGTGCAATATAGATATATGTTTTTTTTATTGTATAGCGTACAACGGAGCTGGTGGGTTTCCTATATCTTAGAACATCGCCGGTCGTGGACAACCATGCTACGGTCCACGCATTGGTTGTGTAGCCGGCTTTTACTCCATTTAAGCGGAATTTTTAAGGACCTCCGATTTAATAAGGGCTCACTCTCTCAGTGAATCACAGTAGAAGCAACGTTTCGAATGCAACTATCATTTCAGGCTGAGTTTTCTGTGCGCTCTTTGGTCGAGCCGGCCCAACTAGTGCGTCTGCATATAGGCTCTCACGCGACTGATACTTTTATCGGTTTTATTTTTACGAAAATTAATTAAGTAGGAATATGACATGTTTATGAAAGTTTATCATGTTTTGTTTTTTAGGGTCTAAGATCTTTTCTAAAGATCTCAATCCTAAGATCTAAAAATGATTTATAAATTTGTATAAATTGATATTAATGACAATAATAATACCTATTACGTCATATTGTATTACGAAACTCTTTTGTAATTAGAGTAACATTTACTTTTGTGAAACATAATATGAACTTAAATAATTTAACCAACACTTTTAATGTTCAATTTATGGAAATTGAATGCTTTAAAAGGTATTTCTCATGTCTTTTATCCCTACACAGTTTTCGTAGAAGCCAAAACCCGATACAGTTATCAAAGCAGGCTCCGATTCCGATAATTGTGTTATTTATTAGCGATAGATATATACTAATTACACGGCTACCTCACTTCGACCACTTAGTCACAGCACAGAGAAGAGTTAAGCTCATCGAAAGGAAATATGAAATCATTTTAACAACAATATCTGTTTTATTATACCTAAAAAGAATAAACCGAATTTCACAACTATAAACTAATTATATATTTTGACCAAACTAAATAGGGCACCTAATGACTAGCAAATAGATGACTGTTATTGCAAGTCTTTTTTTTAGATATGAATATATTTACTTCGAAAGTCCAGCAAACCCAACTCCAAGGATGATATTAAGTAATATTATCCTATAATATCATGTATTCAACTGGGCCATTTATAATTGTTTAACATTAAGCTACGTAAACTGTCCTACTATGGTAAGATTCCCTCTTCCTTTGCTGTTTTAACGATACATTTCGGCTTTGTCGGCGAATGGACAAATTATTTTAATTTTTTACGATTCAAACACATCGGTTTTAAGAGGTCTCAATTAGGAATTGGAATTCTCCCAAGCTATCATATGTTATCAAGTTATTAATATGAATATTAGATACCTACTTGTAGCTAAGTGGCCGTATTACAGCACATGTTCAAACATACCTTTACCATACATTTACAAAAATAATAAAATAAATTAAAATATATATTAATAAATCTACTTTCAAAAACTATAAAAGTAAGTAGGTACCAATTCTAGAAAATTATTTTTTGAAAGTCTCAATCGATGGTAAGGATTCATCTTAAGTAGCGTTTTATAACATAATAATTATATATTTCGTAAAATTACGACGTGGGGTAGGTTAAAAAAGAGCATAACTATCACTAATAGGCCGGCAAGGCACCCGCGGCCCAACAGTTGGGGGTATACGTGTTTGGAAGACCTATCCTATTTTTATAATATAGCGGACAATGGAAAAGAACAGCGGACAGCTTCTATATGGTAATAGAACACCGCCACCCAAGGACAACCGCTCCACAGTCCGCGCAATGGTTGTGTTGCTGGCTTTTTACGCCGTTTAAGCGGCATTTTTAAGTGCCTCCGATATATATATTCCGACTCAGCGAAACACAGAGCCTTGGTAATAAAATTAACGAAATTTAAGGAAGCCATTTTTTTATTCCAAGCATACCAAGTTACAGGATTGACGTAATAAGTACACAAATGATTGATATATTCCGAATTTTCTAAGCGTAATCAAGCAACATTATAGGTTATATTGCATCGATTTAATGCTTAATTTTTAATATCCGCTTAACATAATTTAGTAATAAGGGCTGTCGATTCGAAGATATTGTTTGTATGTTGTGTGGTATCACATTTTTTTATGGTAAAGCGGTGAGGCACAACGGAGCGGGAGAGTTTCCTACATGGTAAGAAAACACCGCTACCCATGGATAACCGCGCCATAGCCCGCGCATTGGTTGTGTTGCCAGTTTTTTTACGCCGCCTAAGCCCATTTTTATGGGGCTCATTTATCCTCACTCACTCAGCTAGTAAATACAGTAGAAGTACCGTTTCAAGTAAAACTATTATTTGACGTTGAGCATTCTGTGAAACCGTGGTATCATTTCGGTCGAGCGGGCCCAAATAGTGTCTTAGCATATTTAAATTTATTAATGAATTTTCTCGTAAAATCCCATTTTTCACTGATAAACATTTATAGGTACCTACTGTAATTCAAGATTATCCAAGTACTAGGGTAAGCGAACTACAAGTTAGTCGCCATTCGATGTGAGATATTTGTCACAAGATGTGCATAATGGTGGCTGAATGATTTGTGGGGCTCGTGAGATTTGGTTTTCATACTTATATTATAGTGAGATTGACTTGAGGCTAAGCCAGAATTAAGATTGAATAAGTCCAAAATTATTGCTAAAATTGACTTAATTTGCAACCATCCACACCATATGAGTATCAAAAGGATATTTATTTTGTTTCATACTTTTTATTGGAAAAGAAATCTTAATTTCTTTAACAGAAAATGTTACTATCTTAGACGTAGCGGATAAAATTTCGTTTATCTACAAATTATATGGAATATTTGACGTTGAAAAGGTTTTCATATCTGACACAGTTATAACATAAAATACTGAACAATAATAGAAACGTCAATATTAATTAAATTAATCGAAAATTAAATACATTTCTGTTATATTATTTATAATTATTAAAACCAAGTACTTTGCGTATGCATTTAAAATATTTAGATAAAATATTGTTATTAGGAAGTATTAAATTGGATAACCCTGAAACTGTTACTTATTTTCGCAAGTATAGTTATGTAATTGTAATTATAAAGAGTTAGCTTGATTTATTAATATACATTGTAGTTATGCGTTATTTCATAATGTTAATTTTAAAATATAGAGATCTTTCAATTGTGCTGCTAGTGCAGTAATTATATCATTAGCAAGGATTTGTATTAACACTCCCGTTTAAAAATCTAAATTAACTTACACTGTCGACTGCTGAAATAATACCATCTCCAAATATTCAAAGAATAAGTATGTACGTAGAGTAGAGCATCAGAGGACTTTAATCTTACCAAATAGTGACATTATTTGAGCCTCGGGCTTGTTCTTACACCGCGACGTGAAAGGCACCGGATTCGTTCTCCAGTCTGGTAAGAATTTATAATTTAATTTCATAAATTTATCGTCTTTTTAGCTTTTGGCAGTGGTCAGGCGAGTGTCCACTATCACTAACACTATCCTATTCGAGGAAAAGCGATGGCGGCACACTATATATGACCGCTCGTCCTGAGTGATACCACGGTCTCACAGAATACTCAGTGAGCGAGGATATCGGAGGCACTTAAAAGTGTTAAAAGCCGGCAGCACAACCAAAGCCAATCAACGCGGACTTAAGCTTGAGCGTAAGCGGTATAATTAGTCGACAATACAAGTAAAATGAGGATTACCACGCGAGTGACCATGGACGACAATAATTTCTTACCATCCACGACACCACCTGTGCCGTTGTTAGGTTATAAAAAATAATATATAAAACCTATATTTGCAACAGAACTGACGCTCGAGATGGGACATTGGGATTACCTTGATAATGTATTTAATAGCTACATTAAGTCACCATAATTAAAGAATGTGTCTAAGTAAATAAAGGAGGTAGTTAAATTAAAAAACATAAAGTTTCTCATACGATAGAGGCAAACCAGTTTGAAATTGTTATCAAAGCACATAAATTATAGACACGGCTTTACCTACAAATTGTTTCATTCCATAAAACTAAACGAGACGAGAGTTTTATAATGAACTTTAATGGGGTCTCAACTATTAACAGCTACCGGAAAAATCTCGGGATGGAGACATAAAAATAAATATGTAGATTAGCTGATAAATGTATATGTGGATTAAAATGTTTGGGTTTTCGGTGTTAAGGTCAAGCTTTCATAGGCCTTCTTCTACATCTCTAACCTTTTACTACATAGCGGACAACAGGGCCAGCTTCTAGACAATTAAAGATCACCGCCGCCCATATACAACGCGCTTCGGTTGTGTTGCTGGCTTCTTACGTGGTTTTACTTGATGGGCCTTTGGTATCCTTATTCACTCAGCAAAATATAGTACAAATACAACAGTGCTTGTACTTAACTGCGTACTTAGAAGTAGTTTTTTTATTCTATAGCGGACAACGGAGCTGGTGGGTCTCCTATATGGTAAGAGAACAGCGCCGCCCATGAACAACCGCGCCACAGTCCGCGCATGGTTGTGTTGCCGGCTTTTTACGCCTCTTATGCGGTATTTTTATGGGCCGCCGATATCCTCACTCACTCTGCGAAATACAGTACAAGTACGTTTACGTTTCACGCTTATTATTCTCTGAGCCCGTGGTATCATTTCGAACGAGCCGGGGCAGTTAGCGCGTCAACATACGCCTCAGCATGGCTCTCCCACGAGTGAAGTAGTAGAAGTAGTTAATGACATTTAACTTAATAATACTAAAGTGTGGTTTATAAAAGACTTATTATTTATCTAAGAATAAGTACTCGCATTACAATTCATTAAATTATTACAATATTAACTTATGTTAAATACCAATTTTTTTTGTTAATTTATTTAATTTTTAAAAAGCTTTAATAGTGAGAGAATTTTCATCTTGTTGGTTACAATGAAATATAATTTAATTAATGTTATTTTGGGCTTAAAACGAACCTATACTACGTTGCTAGCGATATTTAAACATAAATTGTCGTGATTTTCGAAATTCCCAATTATAATATAACTTTTCACGCACAAACACAGACTCAATCAGTGAGCTACGAGATCAAAGCTTCCCCTTAAATCATAAACGCAGATAAGCTTTTTCTAGATAGTCCCAGTTAATTGGTTTAACGAGTCGGCATCTGTACGATATTATTTGGGTGGGCAGCTTACCAAAGCACCTTATTTTTACATCTCTATCGAGACATCTTAATTGAACTGTTTCTTTTTAATTAAATTTAATTGCATTAGATTCTGTTTACCGATTTGACTAGGTGATCAAATAGGTGCTGCGGCCGGTATGGCTTTTTTTATCTTATATTTTAAATCTTAAACTTAAAAAAAAGTAAAAAATTCTAATAATTTTTCAATATATTTCACCATGAAGTCTTGGGATAGCTATTGCGAAAACTTGATCTCTCTAACTCTCATTTGCCGATGTTTCTCTATAGTCTATACCAGGGGTTCCCAAAATGTGCGCCACAGAGCCCTGTTGCGCCGTTATAAGTGAAAAGGCGCGCTGTGATTCTGTTGTATAATATTGAAACCACAATTACATATTTACTTTTTATCGAATGGTTACAAAGTACATGCGCATCGCCGCTAGCTAAATTTCTAATTGGAGATGTTTCAATTTTTGTTTTTTCATTCATCATCATCATAATCATTTCAGCCGTAGGACGTCCATTGATGGACATAGGCATATATGGTAAAGGAACATCACCACCCATGAAAAACCGCGCCATACTCCGCACATGGTTGTGTCGCCGGCTTTTTACGCCGCTTTAACACCATTTTATCGGCAAAATACAGTACAAGTAGGCAGGTGTGTTGGTGATATTACATTAGATACTATTTTGTGGTCTTAAAAGATCGCTTAAGTTATGTCAATCCGGAAATGCAGTCTAATGACATCGATAATAATATTCAACTACTTTAAATTATTTAATAACGACGCTGTAAATTTTAAAAAGCCTTAAAAATAACAATAAACATTTACAAGCAACAAAATTACGTTAAAATGTGTCCATTAAAATCAAGGCTCGGCTTGACTTCCACTGAGCCTTCAATTGAACTCGTTTATCGTTACAAGTCCACGATAATCGGGAAAATCAATTTTAGTTTAACTGTCTTCAGTTTGTAGACCGAATGTGAATCGAAATGCAGGATTTAGAATTTGTTGCATGTTGTATGTTCAGAAGTACATGTATTATAACGACTGGAGATGACATAACCACATTCACGACATTGTAACAAATTTTTTATATATATAATTGTAATTTCTGATTGCTAACATAATATATCATCATCATTTCAGCCGTAAGACGTGCACTGCTGGACATAGGCCTCCCCCTTGGACCTGCATCAATACCTGTCGGGGGCGACATGCATCCATATTACATAATATATGTTTTATAAAAGAGTGAGCGGCTCAAAGATTAATTTATCTTCAAAATTTTAGGAAGGTTGATTTTAAGTGTGCGTCAATCTTAACTAAACTCATAGTTCACAGTCAAACTAAATCAGCTCATAAAATTTTACTATTCATTTTTATGTTTGTTTGAGGTCCCATATCGGCTTGACCCTTTGTGGACGCTTCGATTGCCTAAAATTGGGTTTTATAGGTGTAATCCACTGAAAGCAAAGCAGTCCGCGAAACAATATTAGCTTTTCTTAGACAATTGTTCAGTCTCTCTTATAATATACTGAAATTATATCCCAATATTAATGACATTTGCATTTCAAGGTTTTATATCTATTAAATACTTATGATTTCATTTATGATTCTGCTTCAGCTTGATAAAACAAGTTATGTTCTAATCAAACTCAATTCTGACTTTTGTAGGAAAAAAACTGATTTATGGAAAAATGATTAGAATTTAATATTTTTGTATATCTTTGGCAATTTATTATTTCAATATTGAAAATGCAATAGTGTGAGTTACCGTTATAATTTATATATAATACCTGTCGGAGGCATATAAAAATAAAATATAAAAGTAAAAATTTCTCACTAATTTGGTTTTGTTTTGCCTACGTGTAAACTGCCAACAAGTATTGCGTGCAATAAAGCTAACTTGTTAAAGGTTTGTGTTTTTTCCTAAATTATCGTTTGACATGAGGCCGTTGAGTTTTATAATCATGTTCGCGGTCCGTGACTGCAGTCAGTGTGTGAACAGTAAAAAGCCTACACACATGTTATTTTACAATTTAAAAAAGCTGGTTTCTTTAAATCTGTTTTTCTATATTTTTTATCTAATTTGTGTCGTAAGTGAAGGTACTATGGCTGTTACAAGTTAGTGTTAAGATTTTTATTCTATAGCGGACAACGGAGCAGGTGGGTCTCTTATATGGTAAAAGAACACCGCCGTCCATGGACAACTGCTCCACAGTCCGCGTATTGGTTGTGTTGCTGACTTTTTACGCCACTTAAGCGGACCGGAATTTTTAAGGGCCTCCGATATCCTTACTAACTCAGCAAAACTCAGTAGCTACTAGTAACGTTTCACGTTGAGTATTCAACTGAGGCGACTGTCAAGCCCTTCCAGAGACCGAATAACCGAATGGACCTTGATTCGAACCCGCTACCTCGCTTCATGGTAGGTAATCCGTGCTTAAGTTTTATTTATTCGTTTATATTATAGCTTTGAGTATGGTATAAGTTTAGAAAAGTCTTGTAGTCGGTCGCACAAAGGAGCCGAACACATAATTATAAATACACTCTCGAATGCGTAAAGGTTTCAAATAAAAAGAAACTTTTTACTCCTGTTTAATGACTATGAATTCAAATGTTTCCTTACTGATTCCAATGATTTTGTTTTGAATTGGAGGTCAAACAAAACATATTTATTGTAATTACTTAGATACTTGTTTAATATTTAGTACCTCTACTATGTTCCGCCGAGTGAGTGAGGTTATCGGAGACCCTCAAAAATGGTATATAAGCGACGTCAAAACCGGCATGGTCCATGGGCAGCGGTGTTCTCCTACCATATATGAGACCCACCTGCTCCGTTGCCCGCTTTACCAGTTAAAAAAAATAAATCAAAACATTCTTTGATGTATGTTAAATTTTTTGTATTATAGTAAATATTATTAGTTGAATTAAAATTAGGAGGACCCATTTATATTTAAAACAAATCTATCGGACATAAATGATTGTGCTAAGTTTAACCATATTTCAACTATCAGATAGGTATACTGATATCATATTTTGTAACATATTTTTTAAAATAAATTTAAGAATTCAGCGATAAACACTGTCATACTCTATAGCCAAGTCTACACTGGTTTACCTTAATTTTTAATTGGTGTGCCTCGATAAAATAAGGATATCGTATAAAATGGAGTAAGGGTACAAAAAAAAATACCTTTGTACATATTCACGCGAGCTAGAGTTCTGCTTCATTGTTTTGATACTTAATAAATAATTAACGATTCATAATTATATAAGATGTGGTGTATTTTTAAAAAATTACCTTTTCCTTGTTGTACCTTGAACACAAAAGGTTTGCGGAACACTGCTATGGTCTATAACCATAAGTTAGGACAACTAACTATTTAATTAGAAAATAAATATTAAATATGAACTAGTAAAAAATGAACAAACAATTTATTAATTAGAATAAGGCATTGAACAAATGAATTAAATGTATCTCGTCTCTCTAATTACAGAACATAATTGAACGATAGACCGATCATTCATTAGGCGTTCATTCATTGATGCAAATCGTTATCTGAGGAAGTCATAAACCACTCATCCCTATCAAGTCAACTCACACTGCGCGGGAATTGCGTATGTCGATACTTTGCACAAATGTAGTGACCATGTTTTAGATTCATTATTAAATATTTTTAACAATAATTATTAAAATAAATATTGATTAACTACAGTAAGTTTATTGACTTAAAAGTATTGCCCAAATGCCAGAACAAGACGAGATTTAGCCAGTCTTGGTCTTGTTTTTGCAGCAAGAGCCTTGCAACTATCGCTATTTATTAAAGTTTACTTCTGATCTTAGAAAAACCTATCACAATCGGAACCAGATTTAATGAGAAATTTGAAAAATCTCTGCCGAAAAAATTGCTGCAAGGCGTAATAATCTTGCAGGCTTAGTCTTCTTCTTGCTTAAGACCAAGAATTTGGGCAACACGAGTTGACTACATAGACTACGTATAGACTTTTGACTAAAAACATTGTTATCATTTTTTTTAAGATACTACATTACAACTCGTAAATCAGAGTTAATTCGTATATAACATTTAATTAATTGTTTCAAATGTTCCCTCTAAATTTAAAGATTTAATTAGTTTATTTGTCTTACTGCATTTTTTATTATAAGCAACTTTTATGCTTATGCTATTGAATTTTTATTAAATTCATTTTTTTTGGCAAATATTGTAAATATTATATTTATATTATTAGTTAATATGAAATAAATATTATTAATTAGCAAACAATAATATTATATTATTAAATAACTCTATTAAAATCTTTCCTGAATAAGATTTATATTTAATAGTGAAAGCAATTTCTTTCTAGAAATTGTTATAGAGTAAATTCATGGTGCCTCTATTAGTTCTAAAATTATAATTGCGCACTTGTATCGATTGATTTACATCTTGATTCCATACAAACAACTAACAACGATACTTAGAATAATGTTGAATATTTAATTTTATACAGTAGGTAGAAGATTTTTTATCATTTCATTCATTTTAGTACCTACCATCTTGAAAAAAAGTACACATTTAATGACTTATCATCGTCATTTCCACCGTAAGATATCCACTGTTGGACACAGGTCTCTCCCTACACTTCCATGAATACCTGTCGGAGGCGACCTGCATCCAGCGTCTTTCGGCGACCTTCAAGGTCGCCGGTCCACTTTGTGTTACATATAGTTACATATAATTTGAAGTTATTTTTCTTTACTAAATCAATCAAAATTGGCTAGGCATTACAAATTCATAGTTAAAATTTAATCTATGATACTTTTTAAGTTTATTCTAAAGGTATTTAATTTAATAATTTAATAACATTTATGCATCCAAGTAGTATGGGATCAATTTCAATTGAACTCTGAGAATTGGCGATATTATAACGAACTTAATTATTTATTGACGAAATAATAATAATTGTAATATAATAATTTTATTTGCTAAGAGACACATAAAGATAATATTATTATCTTGAAGGCGAATGTTTATATTAACATTTTTATATAATATACTCAATAATTATTTTTGTGCCATTAAGATTAGTGATGTCATCAAACATTTATTATTTTTGTTTACTTCTGTCCATAGCTCCATTTAAATTTATATTTCTCTTTAAAATTTATTTGAACCTGGGACCTTTAAAAAAACCCTTTAAAAAATTTATACCGTCGGTGGCAAACGAGCAGGATCTAAAATATATATATATGTGTGTGAAACCGGTAAGAAAAAATAATTACATGGAATGATTACCCAAGAAATATATACAATGTATGCTTTAGTAACTATAGTTGGCTAAATAGATGTTAATTTATAACAATCTAAAAAACTAACCAAACATTGAAATTATTCAAAATTCTTTCTATGATAACTTGAAACGTACTTACATCGGTTCAACGAATAAATATGGCTACTGAATTTTGTTACTTCAATAACTTTTGTAAGAATGATTTCTTGTAGTAACGGTGTAAAGTGCAAAAGGTGTAGTCAGGTGTGTAGCCTTTGCAACAATAGTTCAAAGAATATATAATCAATTTCATATTATTATTATTTTAAGAAAATAGGGTCCACCCTAGGATGAGCGGTCTTCCGCCTATGGACACCTCTTGCCCTTGCTGTGCCCCGCGAGCGTTTCCTGCGTTTAGGAATGAGGATGCTTTTTTTTAAAGTCTTCAAATCGTATTTGTTTGAAGATACCTCTGTAGGCAGCTAATTCCATAGAACAGTGCAACGAGACACAGCGTATCTTAAAAACCGTATTTTAGTTCTGAATATGAATAAGGCTTTACTACTTTCACCTTGTAACTATTAGAATACTTAAAGCAACTACAATCAATACTTAAAAATAACCCACATTAGCGCATATTGAAATCCTCAACAATCACTCATCTAGCATTTCAAACAAAACAATTAGCTGTATCGCTTTGAATCCGGAATGAAGCTGGCAACATGACAGATCGTTTCATTCCCGCCGCCATCTTTAACGCCATGCATGTACGTGCCTAAGAGAGGCTGCACATTATACCCGCAAAAATATTAACCGAATATTTATAGCAACTATTAGAAATTAATATTTAAAGACAATGTATTTATTTTAATATCTCCTTTGTGTTTATTAAACTCAATATATTATATAATGACTCAGAAAAACTTAAAATTTAACTATGTTTATGTATGTAATATAAACTTTACTAATCCCCCGTAAAGCTTTATTAACGCGTTTATTGATTTGTGTTAAGCGTATCCTACAATCCTTTCAGTTGCAAGTGTCCAATCTCCCTTATCAAAGCGCTTCAAATCGCGCAATTTAGCTCACAAAGTGAACCTCTGTGGCCTGAAAATTAACAAGCACGCAACATTTAAGTGATTAATTCGTGTAATTAAGAACAAGCGCTTAGCGAAATTAATAAGTTATTTTTAATTAGAATAATTACGTACGATGTTTCAGATTAATTTGCCGCTAATGGTCCAGTTTGTGCTTGCATTTGTGTTCAATGATTCGTGAATTGGAGCTTTCAATGAGTTCTGTTATAGTAAGCGTCGTTACAAAAAAACGTTTTCTATTGCTGTACGCAAACTATCACGTTATAATATCTGCCATACCTACATTTAAAATAGATAGGTATCCTATAGGTTTCCTGAAAGTGGAGTCCACTGGCCCTTTAAGATTCGTAATATTGATGCCAAAGATCCGAAGAAACTTTGTAAACACTTTATATATTTATCATAAAAATGTGCAGTAATATGACGTATCACTTCTTTGAATATATCTGTGTATGATGTAATTTCGTTAAAACAATAAATTAGGTAAACCAAATTATGTTTAAATTTGTGTTAATTATTAAAAACTGTTAACAAAAGTCTTGTGTGCTGGTAACTGGTAATGTAATTAATAAACAGTTTATTTTCCCCCATCCGTGATTGTAAAGGGTTATAGAGTAATTGGACTTGGATCAGTTTAAAAATAAATCCATGTGGCCGATTTGCTCATCGTAAAATATATAATCTTACTTACTTACCTACATATATGTGACTGACATCATTTTATCACAATATAAGTGGAACAAACAATTCAATGATGTAGGTGAATCTCGTTGATAATTTTTACGACTTTAATTATCAAAAATTGTTATATACAGGACTCCATTAAGAAAATACATATCTACGTTTTAAATTATAATTAATTTTGTTCAAACTACTGTGTATTTTATTGAGGAATGTGGTTTAGGAGCATTTGAAATATCTTCTTAAGTTTTTATAAGTAGTTTTGGTATTATTTATTACAATTAAAATATAAAAATGTCTTTTTATTAGATATATAATATGAAAGTTTTTCCAATATTTTCATTTTGATCTCATGAGTTTTTGTATAAATTGTATTCTGTGTGCATGGTTATAAAAATATCTTACCCTTTTTCATTTAGATTGATTATAATTCTAGTTAAAGCTGCTAAGATATCAAATTGTAATTACTTGTACTACTAAACATAAATAAAATAAATAACACTGGTGTAAGAGTCGTGCTAAAGTATAAATAAGGCCGGTTCGTCTAAAGTAATACTACGGGCTCACATAATATGTACTCGAAACGGGTTTTCTACTGTGTTTAGTTGAGAAAGTGGCGATATCTTAAGCCCTAAAAATTTTGCTTCAGCGGCGTGAAAAGCCGGCAACACAACCATTTCGCGGACTATTGCGCGGTTGTACATGAGCGGTGGTGTTTCCCCATCATACAGGAGATTCACCTGCTCCGTTATCCGTTGTAACATAAAAAAAACACCAAACCGATATTCTAATAATGCCATTAGTTATTCAACCAAAGCTATTACTTTTTATATTTACAGCTGGCTAAAACCGCTTGTTTTGATTAATGCCAATATTTTAATCGATCTCCAAACACAACACCCTTTATTCGGTATCTAATGACCCGACCCCACAATCGTACAATTAACTTTAATGGTTAATATTTAAATTAGCTTCACGCATAGATGAAATCGTTAAACCGCTATCTGAAATGGTCGTAGATAAACTAAATTAGGTCTATATTTTATTTATAATTAACTGATAAACATATTAAATAATTATGAAATCACAATATGAATTATTACAGTCACTCGGCTGTTATAATTCTTGCCCAATTTTTTACATCTTTCATTCCAAACATAATAAAATTATAGAAAAACTGCATTTTTTTATTTTTATTAAGTTATTCAGAACAGATTGCTTCGATTTTGATACGCTTTATGCTTTATTTACATGTTCAACAACGTCCGTAACCAAATTAGTTCTCATTGTTCTATTTACTTGAGTTTATAATTTATATGTTGAGTGTATGAGATCATAATATTCACGCAATGTGACAATACCAATATCGATTTGTGAGAGCTTTCTACAGAGTTAGGTATATTATTTGAATCCCGATCAGAACAAAAAAATATAATTTAATACAGAATTCGGTATTTGGAAAAGCTTGACAGTGGTTGGAAGAGTTTCATAACATTGTCGCACCCATAGGAGAACCATGCTGAAATATACGCACTACGTGGGACGGCTCGTCCGAAGTGAAACCACTTACCAGGCTTATATATACTCAGAGTGAAACAGTACTTGTACTGTGTTTATTCCGCTTTAGAGGTGTTAAAAGTCTGTATCAAAAACAAAGCGCCAACTGTGGCACGCGCGATTATCTCACATAAAAACTAGGCATTTTTTACGCGAAAGTTTTTACTATATATTATGTTACGAATGTGGACATTTCAGTGTGGTTTAGGTTTTTAATACCGTATTTGAGATATGGACTTAACAGCAATTAATAAATTCCAAAAATTAGAAAAAGATCTAATCTACTTTTTAAATATAAATGCTTTCCTACTCGATCAAACTTTATCATCATCAGTCTATCAAGTCCACTGCTGGACACAGGCCTCCCCCAAAGACGCCCACCTCTTACGATCTTGAACGATCTGGGTCCAGCGGTTGCCCGCGATCTTCAATCACGATCAAACTTGGGATAGTTTAGTTATGAATGTAAATTTAAAATAAATTCAAAATGAAACGCGATAATCATTTAAAATTATTATATTAGACTACAAGTACAAATTTTACACATAATTTATTTACATTTATTGATATTTGTACTGAATACTACAATGGTTTTTATTTCAATAAATATAAACACTAAATAAATATAACATACATGTTTTTATAGAAAATAATGCCAAACTCTTTCGAAAAACCAATAATAGTAACTGCTAAGAATTTATTTACATTTATGACTAATATTTACAAATAATTTACAAAATAAGGTATATTTAACGTAGTAAACCACCAAAATGTAATACAATAATTCTATGTAAAAATACATTCATAATTGATATTATTGCAATAATTAATTAACAATTTATAATTTAAAAATTGTTATTCTTTTTGAATAGTACTGACAAAACAATTTTTTTTAAGGTAAGTATATCAAATATTGTGGATAGTAGGTACCTACCTATTTCAATTATTTTAAGTCCTAACCAAAATGGTACAAAAGTTATTAGACACCTACAGATAGGTAGGTGTACACTTTAAACTGGTTGATAATTAAGTACGAGAATATCAAAGTCAAGAAAAGGGGTATTATTGGTTCGTCTGTGTACTGGGCGACGGTGAACCCTGTGGTGGTAGGGGCAAATGGGTCATCATGGGGGGTAACGGGCGCCCCATCAGATGGTGGGGGAAATATTGCTGTAGCGGATGGGGGTACATGTGATGTGGGTGACGGGAGAATTGCGCCATTTTGAGCTTTTCAATTTCCGCCTCTTGCACTCGTTTCGCTTTCGCTCGCCGATTTTGAAACCAAATTTTTACCTGTAACAACACATACATGATAAAGTATATTCAATATGTTTATGATAATTACATGTGCTTTATATTAACTAAGAAATATTTTACAGACATGAATCTAATGAGTGATGAGCATTTTCACCCGTGGAAACGGCATGCTGAAGCGTGTACTAATTCAAACGGGGGAGGCCTATGTCCAGCAGTGGACGTCGTACGGCTGAAATCATGATGATGATGACGAACGCACTTGTTGGGCCGGCTCGTCCGAAGTGAGGGCATGGGCTCACAGAAAACTCAGCTTGAAATGGTACTTATACTTGGAACGGTACTTCTATTATGTTTTACTGAGTGTGTGAGGATATCGGAGGTCCTTAAGCGGCGTAAAAAGCCGGTAACACAACCAATACGGACTATGGCGTGGTTGTTCGTGGGCGATGGTGTCCGCTAACCATATGTGAGATCCACATGCTACTTGTCCGCTATACTATAAAAAAATTACATTACATAACTTTATTGTGCTAAGCAAACGAAGTTACGAGACAAATTGATTTGAAGGTAATTATAATAGGAATATTATAAATACTTTAGCAAGTCATAATTTATTTCTTATATCCCAATAGTAATAAACAGTGAATTCATATTTTATTATTTTATCCGTTTGGTAACATGCCTTTTGTTATCCTCCCGTATTTTATTTATCTACGCAGATTTTGCATTGCAATTAAAATATTATAAATACTTATTACATTATTAGTAAACAAATTAACAGTAGGTATATATTTTTCTACCGCAACATCTTTGGTAAACGTAAATAAATTCTATATTTTTATTACTAAGCTCGTGCGTGCTTATCTTGACTCAATTAGCTGAAAATATTTTAAAATTATAGTTACTTTATCATTCTTAATTGACATTATAAATAGAAATATTTATTTTAAAAATATTTACATATTAGCACACATATTTTCATCGATATTCAAAACATTTTTACAAATATATAAAAGGTATTGCCTACTTTTTTCTCATTTCAATTTTCAATCGGTAATTTTGAATGAGAATTGAATAAACATTTATATTCACCTGAGTTTCTGATAATCCTAATGAGGAGGAGAATTCAGCTCTTTCGGCGATACTCAAGTACTGTTTGTCGACAAATTTGCTCTCCAAAGCGCGCAGTTGCTGAGCTGTGAACGGGGTACGCGGTTTGCGATTTGGCTTGTGTTTGCGCAGGTTACATTTCAATTTTGGTGGTTCACCGTTGTGATCTGGAAAGACAAATATTTTAGCTCGAAATTCAATGATACTAAAAAACATTTAAAAAAAACAAAAATTTATAGGCTTTTTTATTAAATAAATATAGAGTTATGATACTAATATAACAATTCTATCGCCTAGTAAAGGTAAAGAAAAATAAGAGATTTTACGTGGTTCAGAATAAGTTTTTATTGAAAAATACTTTTAACACATTGATGAACCTAGGCATTAGTAGAATACTATAACAAGATACACTACTGGCAAACTATATCAACCCAATCGTTAAATAGCGAAGCTAAGTATCACAAGAATAATCATAAACAGTTTTATTGTTGGACGCATTTAAATTTTTAATTATAAGCGAACGTTAGATAAGGCGCACGCAACATCTTCCCGCTAAGTGTGCCCTGACCTTTATTTATGATGATAACAAATGTAAATAAATACAATTTAGTTCTTTATTGTATTGAATTTATGTGTGAGTATAATGCGCTGTTTAAAATAAGTACCAAAGGTGGAAATGTGCTACCACTTATTCAATAGAAAACGAACCTAAATTGACACATTTACACCGGTCTATAAACGTTTTTTTTAATATAAAGAAGTAACGATAATTTAATGGACTTTTAACATTATAAGATGTTTTCTATCATATATTTAATAAATAATTAATTTTAACTAGATTTGATTTAGTCTACAGTAATAAGAAATAATAATTCCCATACGTTATGATTAAAAATGTTCTTTTGGGGAGGCCTATGTCCAGCAGTGGACTTGACAGGCTGAAGATGATGATGATGATTTAAGAATTTTTTTGCTTAGTTAAAAGATAGAAAAAATAACAATCGGGCATAATTTTAGCGTGTATTTTTTTATTCTTTATTCTAGTAACGAATACTATACGTTACTGAATAACAAACCCAGATACAAATAACCAGAAGGTTTTGAAGGATACATTGTGCTTAATATTTACCGTTGGATTTGAAGTCAATAAAAACTTGAATAGTTTATCAAAGAACCTTATCTGTGGCTATAAAATACAACATTTCTAGATGTTTCTTTTCTGGGTTGTTTTGCCATATCTATTGATTACAATTCTATAATTTTTTATACTGGTCACACTTGGCTGAGGTTGTAAAATATGTAGTAATTATATTACTTGGTAGACAGCGAAAGTGGCCTAGCGTCTAGAACAGAGTTTCTTAAGATGGGGTCCCTAGACCTCTTAATATTTCGTAACATGTATGGTCCACCAAAGGTCTGCTCAGTACACATTATATCTCATTTTTGCTACAGCCAATGCACGTGTATTAAAAATTTAAACAATATTTAAACATTGTTTAATTTTTTGTTGTTAAACATTTTAAACATAAAAATTAAACATAAAATGATTAACATTCCCAAACAAGAAGAACTAATTTAGTTTAACCTAATTAAATATTAGTGTCTCAGTAAAACTTAATTTTATTTTCTTTTTCTTTATTATTCTTTATAGGGTTAGAGGTTTGTGAATTCTGCTAGCGGTCCGTAACTAGAAAAAGTTTAAGAAGCCCTGATCTAGAAGTGTGTGCTGAGATATAAGTGAATGCTTTCTTTTGATCGTTTCTATTACCGTTGGAACTACATTATCATATTTTTTAATCTGGAACATTTGTAATTATTCTAACGAATCCATGTCAGTAACATAGCATAATAAAACCTTTGGAAAAGCTTAAAAAATTAATCATTTGTGTATTATTTTTCAACGTTAACTTCATACATTTAATCCTTAAATTTTTATATCTTTTATACAATAGACAAGTATTTTAGTACTAAATTAAAAGATCAAGATTATAAATTAAGAATCTCCGTTCTTCGGTTTCTTTTAATACATCCTTTTTTATGGTATAGCGGACAACAGAGCAGGTGGGTCTCCTCCGTGCTAAGAGAACACCATTAAAGACATCCGACATCTGCCTCTGACACTGTGTCAGAGCAAAACACAGTCTCGTTGCAAGTACAACTCTCAATAAACATTACAACAATACTTAGATATCCCGAACGAATCGCTCTACTAGTAACATTACTTCGCGTGGCTAAGTTTAAAATTAATTTGAAAAATATTAACAAGAACTGTAAGATACTGTATTTTAGATACCTACTGTATAATGAAGGTTTAATCATCTTTTCAACGACTTACCACAAGTATAATTACCGCTTATCTGTAGCAACAGTTTGATTATACGTCAGCGATTATTTCCGAGATTAACTACTTTTATTACAAGCTGCCTATTACTCTGTAATTAATACTTCAATAGTGCCGTTGCGCTAAATGAACTAATTCAAATGGAAATCCGCCGGTAATTAGCATTATGCATTTTATTTACTTTATATATAATAACATATTAACAACCTTAGCTCCGAGGCACTGTTGCGATTTATTCATTTAAAAGTAATATTTGTATGAAATTTATTTCATAGAATTTTTATACTGTATAGTATATGTAGATTATTGATAAAGTTATAACATTTTGTTTATTTTATATTATAGCGATATATGAAAATAGTGAAGCAAATGATTAAGAGGTTCTCCGCTCGTGGGCATCTCCAGTTCCTGATGTGCAAGCGGTATGTTGCCAGTCTTTTAGGAATAGGTGCGTTCTCTTTTTTAAGGTCCTCAACTCGTCTTAAATCGAACACTCTGCAGGCAACTGTTACGCAGAGTGAAAGTACCCGACACAAAATATCTTAAAAAACGCTCAGTTGTGGAATGATAAATATGAGGTGATACGGATGAAACTTTTGTATTCTGCCTCGATGTTTGATGATGAAATCTAACTGCAGTGATAAATGCGATAGAATACGCCAAGACAACTAACATCTCTACGTGATTAACTACTAGGTACATGACTATATAGACTAGTAGCAAGTATGCACATGAAATCTTTTTACAATATTTTAAATCGGTCTAAAGATTTTACGAGCACTAAGTAAGGCCAATTTAAAGTTGTTTTGGCTCGTATACAATTTAATTAATTGTAATAAAGTTAACAACATAGCATTAACCGATTAATTGTTATTAATTATCGAGCTATAAACTCATAAAAATAACATTAAATACTTATTTACATTGATTCACGAGGAATTAAGATAATTTTTAGCGTTTATATTAATAGTCTTCAGTACAGGTGTGTAAATTTGTTGAATAAAGAGGTGAGATGTATGTAATTTTTTGTGAATTTTCATAATTTGTATTTCTAAAGGTGGATATATATGTCTTACGCATATTTGTGGTGTTAAGAAAACATGAAATAGCCTAAAATAGTCTTATTGAAAATGTATTGTCGATTTCTCGGCTTGTTAGAGACGTCCTGCGCACGCGCATCAACTCATGCACCTAATTATAGATGCATTGCCAATCAATTACCGCGGAACAAGACATCAATGTAGCGATAGCAGACTTGTGAATTGTTCAACGTGGTTAGAGATTTAACAAATGTATTGTTTTTTTTTTAATTTATAGTATAGCGGAAAACGGAGCAGGAGAGTAAGAGAACACCGCGGCTCATGATAATCACACCACAGTTCGCTCATTGGTTGTGTTGCCAGTTCTGTGGTTGAGTTAATTTCATTTGCCAAGATTTTTTTATAAAAGAGATTAGACTATATACATTGAAAATAATAATAAAAACTGTTCTTATTAACCTAGTTAGACGCACAGACAGATCCGTGAATTATTTTAAAACTGTTAAATGAACCAGAAAAGTTCAGATTTCATCAATTCATGACAGATAATTATAGGACCAGACTAACTTTAAAGTTAATTGACAATAACCAAGAAGTACAAATGTGTAAAATATCAAAGCGAAAAAATATGGCAAACATAAATAATTGCTCAACTAATAAAATGAAAGGGCGTTGGATGTTGGCGCTCGGCCAAAATCCTTAATGTCCCATTGAATAGGCTATTTGTAGCTCAAACTGTATCCTATGCACTTAATAGACTGTCATGGGGCCACGAAATTGGCTATAAATCGAATACTATTTAAGGCATTTACGTAAAATAACTTCTTCCGGTGTTATCATTATATCTTACACGGGTTTCTTGCCGGTTCTTGTCGGTAAAACCTACATTCTTAACTCCTGGTTGTGTTTTGACGATTTAAAAGTACTTGTACTAAGCCCAGTTATATTAAGACCATATTTGACCATTGTTGATTTGAAAGACTGACTATTCTGGGAAGATATAGTCTTATTATTGATAATCAAATACACTAATTACTATTACTACTACTATAATTTAGTCAGGTACCCTTAAAACATAGTTTTAATTTTATTTTTGTATTATATTGAATATTGTCTCATTCATATGCATTTGCTATTAGAAAAATTAAACAGAAAACTTGAAATATTCACAATTGTCGTTTTTGACCGTGACGGAAGACAAGAGCCAAATTAAACTACGCTACGCTTCCCAAAACGGTATTTTTACAATTCGTTGAAAAACACAAATTTTAATAATTTTAATAAATACAAGTTTACATAAAATTATATACCAATATGAATTCATAATATTTAATCAAAGGTACGTTTAGATTAATTTGTATGAAATTTCCACAACAATAGGTATAAATTAGCGAGAAGGCTGTGAATAATTAAAAAATAAATAAAAAGAAGGCTTATAAGAGATCCAAATAAATGATATGAAATATGTATTCAAGCTATAAATACACTTCTCGATCCACAAAACTTCCCATACAGACCTATTAATAGTTTGAACAATAGTTTTAAAATGGATTGTTATCTGGTTGTACTTGCCTAGAAGTATTTGTCCTATTTTCATTGAAAATGGTTCCGAGTTTTGTATGGCCCTTATTTTAAAGCGATTGAGCTGGCTGATGAATGGCTTTTCGGAGACATTTCGTTTGATCGCCAGATAAATGTTGTGGGTGGATTTGAGAGGAGTCCGGGAAGACTTGTTAATAGCTATAATAGTTCTTTGTGTTCTAATAGATTTATCTGTCTTCCTTCCTTTTGGATTAGATTACTATTCATACATGGACTTACTTACCCATAGTATTCGTGGTGGATTTTAGAAATTTAGATTTACCAAACTTATCTACGAGCTTATAATATTCAAATTTTTAAAGGCAATTATTTTAAAAAGCTTTAATATTTTTTATTGCCCACCAAAAAATCAATATTCAAGATTGATTTCAAATTACCCGTGGGAATGCCATGCTGAAGCTTATGCTATCGCACTTATTAGGCCGGCAATTCCGAAGTGATACCATGGGTTTACAGAATACTCAGAGTGAAACGGTACTTGTACTGTGTTTAGCAGAGTGAGTGAGGATATTGGAGGGTCTTAAAAGTGCTGCTTAAACGGCGTAAAAAGCCGGTAACTCAACCAATGCGCGGTCTGTGACGCGGTTGTTCATGGTCGGCGGAGTTCACTTACCATATAGGAGATCCACCTGATCCGTAATTGTCCGCTATAGAATTTAAAAAAAAGAATCTCTGAGTGTTAATACTTCGCGAGAATCGCATAGGTGGCGGTTAAACTGTAGACTATTGCATCAAAGTAAATGAAATATTTAAATAATCGTGGCAAGAGAGATGTAACCGCTTCGCTCAAGCGAGAATTCTTGTTAAAACAAAACGTCAGTAACGAGCGATCGTTTAAAATATTGGAATGAATGACATACCACGCTTCGCACGATAAATGGCGCTGCTCGCACAAAAAGCAAGAACGCTCATTAATATATCAAGTGTCCTTTTAGAAGCCCATTCGATTAGTAC
Organism: Delias oraia; assembly: GCA_018230265.1. NCBI lineage: Eukaryota > Metazoa > Arthropoda > Insecta > Lepidoptera > Pieridae > Delias > Delias oraia. Next base: position 1,457 of record DWCF01001894.1, on the reverse strand, counting down.
TGTACTATTTACAGCCTACGAAATCTCGACGGCGCGGTATTCCGTACAAAAATGCAATTGAAATTTGAAAATGTTTCGGTTAATTTATTGTTGAAAATTTTAATTCAATTGTACTGTGTCGTATTTCTTTCGACGCTGAAAATGTCGCTACACATATTTCAAAGCGAAACATCTGCATAGAGTGTCTTGGGACAATTAACAAGTACAGGCAGATTCTGGAAGAGTATTTTTAAAGTCAAGTAAATTAACTTAAGACCAGTTATACGCGAAAGGTTATATTACAAGTCATCATTTTCAAACGGAAACTTAATGAGACATTTTATCTAAATTAAGTGTTTGTGTTAAGTGGACTATATATTTAGTCGTTATTCATTAAGAATTTCAATAATCTCGTCTTACGTTATCAATATGACTATATTTTAAAATCTAAATGTTCCAATTCTGGAATCCGCTAATCGTAGTAATTTGAATTTCAAATAACCATCTTATCATATATTCTATATAAGATAATTTTATTGTTACATTTTATTCATTAATTAATGTAAAACTCGTTGAGAGATTGAGATTTGATAATATAATGAAGATAACAAAAAAAATTAGACAGATATTTTAATAATGTTTATTAAAATGAAAAAATAATTGTAGCAATGTGGTACTTAAGAAATGTGTTTAAAGCGTATACATAAATTAGGACTGAATTTAGCAACTACAATTTTTTCTAGTTCTTTTCAAAACAGTGTGCTATTGTATATCCTTAACATAATTTACAGGTAATATATAACTAGTGATTGTAAAATTGTTGGAGTAAGCGCGCAAGTGTGTGACCAGCTTATCTTTATTTCAGTTACCGCCGGCAGCTTTGACGTCTTAACACGACATTAATACACTTTCGACTTTTTTCGGCTGTCACATAATTTACTTTTTTTACGTTTGTGGCGCATTAGCTATTAAACGAGTCATGTTTGACATCGGGATTAATATGTTGAAATTGTTCACCGACAGACAGAAGCTATATTTTAAAATAAATAATGACATTTTAGTGACCTGCCAATGTTTGCTCTGGGCATCTGTTTTGGTGATAATTTAACATAAACGTTAAGTTCTTAAAATTGCGTGTATTAAGAGATATTAAAATGTAAAGAAATTTCATATCTTCAAAAAATGTAATATTCATATTACAAGCCATTAGTGTCTATTACTTATAAAAATATGTCCACTTATATTCTTTATGTCTGTAAGCAATTTTTCAAATTTATTATGTCAAGTATTAATAAATGAACAACTTAATGCTCAAACATTGCACAGCGGGAAGCCTGAGACTCCCACGCAGCCGCCCACAGAGTAATATCAACTCTATGGGTTCCATGGTACTTTTACAATGTCCTTTTAGACCCTATGGTCAGTTTACTGTGTTGGATTGATTTTTATTATTACTTTTCATAGAAATCACGTTTTGT
>DWCF01001893.1:0-27081 GCA_018230265.1 Delias oraia | reverse complement strand
GATCCAGCGGTTGCCCGCGACCTTCGTTAGATCGTCTTTCCATCGCGTGGCGGGACGTCCCACTCTGCGTTTCCCGGCACGCCGTCGCCACTCGAGAACCTTTCTTCCCCATCGGTTGTCCATTCGTCGAGCAAACGGGGGTGCGAATAGATGTATATCTGAAAATAATTCAAAAACCATGTAGTAACAATATATGAAATGATTTTCCAGATGTTGGTACAAGCCCTATACGACTTTACACCGCAAGAGGCCGGTGAGCTAGAATTCAGGCGAGGCGATGTCATCACTGTCCTTGACCGTTCCGACCAGCACTGGTGGCAGGTACGATAGATTTCTTTATATATATTTATAATTACATATTATATATTTTATAGTTCAAAAGAAAGTGCCCATTGTGACAATTTCATTTCATAATTTCACCTGTTTGAGAGCAAAGCTGAAACAGAATACTAAGCGTAAAATGGTAATTGTACTTGAAACGGTGCTTCTACTGTTTTTCGATGAGTGAGTGAGAATATCGGAAGCCCTTAAAAATGTCATTTAAGTGGCGTAAAAAGTCGGTAACACATCTAATGCGCGGACTATGGCGAAGTTGGCGATAGAACAATTGAGCCTGAACTCTTATCTGCGATGTTTTCGAACCTAAGCGAAAATGTGATTTACGCGTCTCCATCTAGTGTTATCTCAATGCATTGTGAAACAGCAAAATATAGCAACTTATGGGTGCTAGATGCTTTGTGAATTAATTTTATTTATCAATTCAACTATAAAGTTTGGCTTCCGCACGTGACCGGCGGGTTGGTTTCTTTCTTCGAGCAGTATGTCTGTGTTTTATATTGATTTTTTTAATTTCAGGGTGAGATCGCTCACCGACGCGGTCTTTTCCCGGCGTCATACGTCACGGCATATCATTCATAGCTCACGGACCAACAAACGCTCCGCCTGCCCATACCTATTGTGCTAGCCCCACCTTCTCTATAAATCATAATCTATAGACAATGGGCTGAGCAAAAGTGTATCAAAAGATCGTAAAGCCCTATGAATCGGCGCCATTTCAATTGGGTACGCTGCCGTTAAATTAATTAAAATAAGGATTACTGCGACTTTATACACCTCTGATTATTTTACCAAGAAGTTTGTAATGACTATATTGTTCCGTTTGTTAGTTAACATTTCCCACAAGAAAGAATCGTTGGTGCAAAATTTTTTCTGGAACCAAACTTGCTGAATACATGTTTATAATTAAATAAGATATGATCGCACAACCCATTATATTTTCATACTTTAGTTTCGGTTTTGTCGTAAGTGGAATTCATAGCATTAATTCTTACAGATTGTATGTAATCGAGATTAGCGTATCCAAGATGTTTAAACGAAGTGCTTTCGTTGTCAGTTGTCACATATAAAGAAAGAGGTGGCGCTTTTGCTCAGCCTATCTTTATGAAATTAATACCAACGAAACGTCACAGTGGCTCAACAATTTAATTAGACATATTTTAAGTTAGGTTTACGTTTTAACCATAAATCTCTATTAAAATAATACAGATAATAATAATAATAAATATCCATAATATCTAAATAAATTTTAACCATAATTTATTTTAACCATAAATCCGTGAACCGATTTTAATTAGAATAGTAAGAACATAAGAATCACTTTGTCCGAATTCTATATGTTAGCCAACGTTATGTATTATCTTATTGAATTGTATTTCAATTGTTTCGATTTGTAGACTCTGTGACGATTCGATAAATCTCTACAACTACTCTATTAAGATTCTCGTGCCCTAGCAACAAGCAAATTTTTTAACACATTGTTTTATGCAGATAAGCGGACATATAGAACATACGCTAGCAGTCTCGATTATATTGAAGTTTTTTAATCACAAAATACAATAACAACACCAGTTGTAAATATGAGCTATAGTTTCAAACTTTAATCTAGTTTCAGGCAGTGTTTTATAAAATTTGCTCATTTGCTTGTTCTATGACAAGATGAACTATTTGTGAGCAGTCTTTATACTTTCAACCGTTCTTATGTCATTTATTATTTCTTATTAATTAGCGATTCTTGTAGGTTGACAGCCTCGGAAGTGTTGAGACTATAATAAATATTGCACTTTTTTACACGCACCTCACAGAAGATCTTGGTTTTATGTTTTTGACACATGGTTGAAATTAAAAAGATTGACAATGTACATCTGCCAACAACCGATACATCGCAATGCGTCAAACGCAAGCACGTGTCTCTGTCTATGCCCTGTTATATATTATCTATCATGAAATAGCACATAATTCAATTTTTGCTTTTTTTTTGAAATTCTATTGATAACTACAATTTGATTATTCACCGATCGATCCTTCAGGCGGAAAGCGTTTGCAAATATGTCTCACAAATTTTAACCCCGAGTCTGGATATGTGTGATTGGCGAATGTTATATAATATGAACACTAGAAAAACACAATCACAAAAACATAAAGAAATCAAGGCATAATATTGTTGTTATTTCATTATTTATAGAAATTAAGGCTGATGACAGAACAAAAAACGATTTTATATTTCCTACGAAGCTAACTGCAAGCCTAAAACTGCCATAAAGCAGTTATATAGCAGCCATAAAGGGGTTTTTATTACTATTTTTATATACCTCACACATTCACTCAGATGCTGTTGACTGAAAATGTCGTAAACAAAAGATACAATTTCATTATTTACTTGAATTTTATGTAATTTCAATAACAAATTTGTGGTATTCTAGTGTTCTTATTAAAATTTAATGTGCGTTCATATATGTAGAAATAAACATTTAAAATGTTTACGGTAAATATCTCGCTCCTAAACATTTTTGTACATTTTCAACTGAAGGTTTATCTAGAAGGGAAGAATAATTAAGTAATATATTGAGCCAATTTCTCTAAGATTATTAAACCCAATTATCGTATATTTAAGCTTGCATCATGATTCCAAGAGCAAAGATTTCATATTTCATTTAAGAATGTATAGTGAAGCTTTCTTCGCTATATATTCTTAAACGTCTTTACGTTTCCATATGAATTTTAAAACCAACAAGATAATGTAATACTTGTCTTCTTTGCTTGAACTATTTTACTACTACATAAATAAGTTGATATTCTTTATTTCATCTTAATGGCTCATTCCTTATATTTGAACGGTCTTGGAGCGAGAGATTTGACAATTTTTTATCGTCTTAGGGGCTTGTATATAGGTACAGTTTATCTTATAGAGCTGTTAGCCTAAGTAATGAGTGTAATTGATGTTTTATGGTGCTTCATCTCATAAGTTTTGCAACATCCGCGAAATATTTGCAACGGTTCGTGACGTAAGAAGATGTCATCAAAATTTCTGGTAGTACAAAATTGTTTTACGAATTTATCTCGCGACCGGCAGTCTATGGGAGACCGGCGGATTTGTCACTGTACGCTCGGTCTTGTTAGAATTCGACAGTCATTAGTGATAATGCGACCGCTTACGTGCCAGAATGTTATTTTATAGTTTTTGAAATATATATGCTTAGTAATAGTGCGTGTGGGATCAAATCAGTTTTGAATTGTTCCGTGAATTCATACATGTGATTTAAAGTTTGACCATTATTTATCCCTCTAGTGTAATGCTCATTAAATATTTACCACTTGTTAGATATGTAAGTTCGCGCGGTTTTTACTTTCATACAAAATGTAATCCAGTTTAGTGTTAGGATGTATCGCGACGGTTATCTCAGCTGAAGTTTTCGCCTTGGCTTAGGCCGCGGCGGGTTTGTGTTTCGCACAAAGTCCCTTTTATGTTTGTGTGACCTTTTCTTTTATGTGAGTGAAGTTTTTAGATGAAATGGTGTGTACAGCGAGGTTTTTTAGGAAATTTTAATATTGCATCGCGCTTTTTAGAGCTTTCGATGTGATGACTGGGACGATTTCGTTACCCGTTCTTGTGTTTTATATATTAAATAATGATATCAATTAATGTTTCAAATTTTAACTTATAATATAAATTTTTAGCAAGGACGTGTAGTCGGTAGACACTACAGAAATGAATACAATAATTACAACGTGCATCTGCGTTCGGCATTTAATGGAGTGGCGATTGAGCCGCTGTACTTAGTTAGCGTATTAGTCAAGACTTTGAAATAACTGAGTGCTCGTTAATTCAATGTAGATATTTTATTTTTGTTATTGTAATGTACCCAAAATTACTATTTATCGAGAGATACTTGATAGAATTTTAGAAATTGATGACCTGCCATGGTTGGCGTGAATGTTAGACAACATTTCTTCTAAATATATTAATGTTTAATCCTAAATGATACAACATTTAACTGTGTTTTATAAAATTACAACATACTTAGGTATCCTAAGAAAGCGATGCACACCATCGGAAATGCTAAACATAATTGTGCTTCTCGCTGTATGTGTAAGATGGCATGTTTTAATAAATCGGAAGTGCTATAAACTATGATAATCAAATATTTAAATAATTAAGTTATAATTCTCCAAAATTGTGGAAGATGTATAATATTTTTTACTAATAAATTTAATATTGTACCTTGAGTTTTATTTCCAACTACCTAACAAATTTATAAATATCTCTAGAAGAACATGTTACCGATGTAAGGCCCTTCTAACTGGAGTACTTTTTTATTATTAGTAATGTAGTCAAACAGAGTAAGTTAAGTTATATATAAACATCAATTCAACAATAATAAATATTTTATTCTCATATCACATTCCATGTACATAAGCTATAACGAAACATTGTGCCTAAAACACATTAAAGTCATAACTACATTTAAATAATCTTTATATACTTAAAAGCAACTTGCTGCGTAATATATTGCATCTAAAAATTCGTTGCCATTATTATTAGTAAATAAACATTCATATAAAATATTTTATTATATTACACCAAAGAATTATCTTTCTCTCGTTTTTGGTATCGCGATTTTAAATATATTAAAATATGGTTTTTAAACAAAATACTTCAATTCAGTCACTTGTGGCACAACCATTTCATGCCAATCATATTTTATTAATAAATTTTAAAACTCAGATACGCGTTGATTTATGGAACGCTTCTTTTAGTAAAAATGTAACACCAAAAAGCCAAATTTTGTTAAAAAGTTTTCCCTCCTATAGCAAGCATAATGTTTTCAAAAGCGATCCAGTTGATAAGCGCCCAAGGGCCCAAACGCATCCATAAAGGCAGGAACCCCTTATATAACGACAATATGCCCTCGTTCCGGACCGACTGTTGCAGACAATCGATCATACCACGGTACAATGTACCCCTGGAACAAATACAGACATTTAAATACATACAATGTGAATATCGGTTTCCATAAGATAGCTAGTGGTCATCCATTGTCTGAAATTTGTATGAATGTGTTTCATGTAAGAATTGCTTTATGAAACGCTCTTTAATATAATCTATAACTATCACACTCACGGCCATACATTCGGGAAAATTTTACAATTCGACGATAAAAACCTGAAATTAATTCCGGTAGTTATCCAGACATTTTATTTGGGAATTTTTTTTTGAAATTACTAATTATTACTTTCATTTCTTATTTAATTTTTTTATGTATTACTCATAACGTAATTATTTTAAAGTACAATTATAATGATTGTGTTACTGGAAATGCTAAATACATAATTCTATTTAATGTTTTTGGAATATTTGAAAAGAAAGGGAAAGGTGTGTTAAGAGCGCGGTTCGACTTTGACCCCGATGTTTGACCTCGTTTGCTATTCACCTACTTTGACACTTGCTCACTGCCAACCATTGATTATGACACATACTCTTATTCATTGTCAATTGAAAATACTGTTAAAATTCGTTAATATTTAATTAGCTACATATTTTAATCAAATTTGCTAGACTATATTTTCAGAATTTTATGTTATTTTACTCATTTAATTAATTATGGAAAATTTTATGCCTATGCCGAATATATTTTTAGATCAAAAATGATGTTAAAATATAACCGAAATACTTCATGGATATGTAGATTAGCTATTTATTAATGTGCATAGTATGTAAACAGATAATAAATATTGACTTATGCACATAGATTTAAATAGCATAACATGAACTTTGCCCTTTGGAATATTTTATTTACTTGGGTTAAGAAGGATCGATACAAAGTAGGATCATCATCATAAGTAACTTTGTGAGTGTGACAAAGTAAACAAATAATATTACAATGTTAGATTAACTAATAATAATTTCAATGTAATTATGACTAAATATGTATAATATAAAGGTATATCTCTGAAATGACATATAAATTAGAGAACTAGCCTCAACAATTACAGTCGACAATACATTGTTTAATTTATTATTTCTTTCAAACAGTAGTGTGATGCGATTATTTTTATATGGAAACAGATGGCATTATGCTCCACCTCTCCATATAAACTACAGCTGCGCCAAATTTCACATTCATGCAAGTTTCTTAAAAAAATCACTTCGCGTATTAATATTCGCATATACAGCTTTTTACTTCAAACTGAATCATTGTTTATTTATACGTATTCTCCGCAATGGGTCCTATGTAAATAGAATACGTGCATACCTTCCATTTGGTCCCACGGGTTGGTTCATAAGTCTAGTTTTCATGACGTCAGCTGGTGTACCCACGACAGCAGCGATGAAGCCAGCGGCAAACGCCGCTGCGCTATGCACAAGTGCTGTGTCAGCAAAACCAAATTCTCTCATCAGGTACTGCTTGGTGAAGTCATACGCAGCAAGATCTCCCATGTTCACTAGAGCAGCTCTTTGGACGTTTGGTATGGCACCTGGAAAGATTATAAAAAACAATCATATTCACAATGAATAGGTTGCTTTGAAAAAATGTAGATAAGTTTTTCCTTTATTTTGCTATTTAATTAAAATAATTGAATTTCTTTAAACAATAAATATAATGTTATAAAATAAGTACATATTTTAAACTAGTCTGATATGTCTAAGTTTATCTAAAAATAAATAAATTAGATGCAGTAATGTCTTAAATTACCTCTCCAAAAACCCTTAATTCCTCCTTCAGCATACAGCCTAACGTAAGCCTGGCGGCAGTTGGAGAATCTTGCCGGTTTCCCTTGCAGTAGTCTCCTGCCTTCTGTTTGCATTTGAACTTTCACAAGGTCCGTTGGAGAAGCGATCAGCTGTGCTAAGGAACCCGAAGCAAGCCCGCCTGCAGAACTTCAAGCCAATTAAAACTTTATTACAAAGAATATGAACTCGCCGCGCCGCGCCGACCCAAAATAAATCAATAAATTATATTATTAGCAACGATTAATTTTTCTTTCCAGTTTATTGCGTTAATACAAAATTTATGATGGCACTAACGAGCTGTTTTTCTTCGGTGTGTAATGATATATTATTTTATATTCATACAAATCTGAACAATCGTTAAATAGGTACATACCTCACGGTAAATTTGAAATAGGATTTTAATTTTTTTAGAAAATGGCGCGTTTTACGTCAACTATTGTGGATGCATAGATTTAAATATATATTATATGCAATTATGAATGTATGTATGTTGAATATCTTTCTACCATGTGTAAATAAATGAATTGTAATAATTTAAATAAATGTATTATTAATGAGTTGTATATAAAAATAACTTAATTGGTTTTTCTTCTAACAAACTTTAGCTTAGATACAAATATAAGTTTCATATTTCAATAGGTTTTTTCTACCTTTGCTTATTCATAAGATATTATAAATAGATATAATAATGTTTTCTTATAAAATTAGGTCTATATATATATATATATTATAGTATAGCGGACAACGGAGTAGGTGGGTCTCCTATATGGAACACCGCCGTCCATGACCAACCGCGCTGCAGTCCGCGCATTTGTTGTGTTGCCGGCTTTTTACGCCCTTAAGCGGCATTTTTAAGAGCCTCCGATATTCTCACTCACTCAGGAAAACACATGTACAAGTATCGTTTCACGTAGAGCATTCTGTGAACCCGTGGTATAACTTGGGATGAGCCGGCATTACATGCATCCGCATATACTGCAGCATCGCTCTCCACGGCATAAAATATATATCTCTATAATTCATTTAATGATATGACACGTTCATATTTAATTCCAAACATCGTAGATATAACGCAGCCAAAACAAAATAAGATAATCTTTATATATCTGGCTAACATTTTACGATAAAAAATATTTCAGACTTCGACTCCCAACTTGCTATCATAATTACATCAATACCAAGCCGATGATGTACTTCATCAAACTGATTTGTAGTAAACGGATATATAGTTTAGGGATAAGATTATATATCATAGGACCTTGATCGGTGTAATTATGAATTAATAACATAGATTTATTTGATGCTGAGTGATTACATATTGACGTCTAACAAGACAGAGAATCGTCATAATTATTAATTATTAGGCATTTTTATTCATACGTAATCACTATAGTATAGCGGACAGGGGCAGGTGGGTCTTCTAAATGGTAAGAGAACCGCAAGAAGCCGCCCATGGACAACCGTGCCACGGTCCACGCATTGGTTGTGTTGCCGGCATTGTACGCCACTTAAGCGGCATTTTTAAGGGCCTCTGAAATGCTCTCTCAATCTGCGAAACACAGTACAAGTACCGTTTCACGTTGATTATTCTGTGAGCCCGTGGTATCACTTCGGACGAGCCGACCTAATTAGTGCGTCCGCATATGCTTCAATGTTGAAGTATATGCGGAGCTCTCCCACGGGTTTGATTAAGACACTCGCCCGGCCACTGTCAAGCCCTTCCAGAGACCGAATGAGTTATAAATTAAATTAAAATTTATAATTGTCAAGACCGGGACTCGAACCCGATACCTCTCGCTTCATGATAGAGCTATTAAATCATTTAGCTACGAGGCTCTCAAAATCACTTAATTTGTAAGAAAAAGAAACCTTACCCATAGACGCCGCTCCTAGTGATACTTTTCCGTTCTCATCTTTGAAATGGCTTCTGAAGTACTCGTAGAAAATAAGCCTACTCCCGGAATATATTGCATGGCGCTGGAACATTGGCATTAAGCCGCTCCATAACTTAAGCACACCTTCATGCTGCGCTATACCAACTGCTGTTTTAATCATACCATGATTTTCTATCTGTGAAAGATAAAATTATATATAACATGTTAATAAAAAAACCAATCGAATATAAAAGTGAAGTTAATAAATAATACGTAAGGCGATGATGGTCTCAAATGAGTAATACAGAATAAAAATGTGACATTTTAAACTGAATTAAATGAGACGTTCATTTTCAATGATCTCTAAAGCGTAGAATTCTTAGTCTCCGCTTCGTTTAATTTTTTTAATTGTATATCGAACAACGGAGCAGGTGGGTCATCTACATGGTGCACCGTACAGTCCGCGCTTTGGGTCTGTTGTCGGCTTTTTACGCCTTCTAAGGACCTACGATATCTTCACTCTGCAAAACATAATACAAGTACCGTTTCACGCAGAGTATTCTGTGAGCCCGTGGCATCACTTCGGACGATGCGGCCCAATTAGTTAGTCGGCATATGCTTGAGCATGGCTCTCCCATTGGTTACTGTTTTAAGTAATTAAATGAAATACAAATACATTACGTATAAAGTACCTTGTTACCGTGCTTGGCTGCTGCCACTTCAGATTGTATTTGTAATCTTGTTTTGGTCAGATCGAAGGGATACGTCGCTGAAAAAAACTTGCATGTTTAAAAAGACTGGCTCAGCGTTTCGTGGTAGATTATAATGTTGTTTATTTTGTTGAAACTTCTTAAATTGATTTTGAGACCATCGTAGGTTTTATAAGTCAACCACGAGGCGAGACGTATCGGGTTCGAATCCCAGTCCAAACAATTTTAATTAAATTTATAATTTATTTCGTCTCTGGAAGGCCTTGACAGTGGCTGGGCGAGTATCTTGATACGTTCCCACCCGTGGGAGAGCCACGTTGAAGCATATACTGACGCATTCATTGGACCGGCTCATTCGAAGTGACAACACGGGCTGTCAGATATAGCAGACCCACCTGCTCTTTTGTCCGCTATACTATAAAAAATGGTTTTAATTTACATATTTGTTGAATATTTACCCGTTTCAGCTGCCCAAGCTCCTAACACCGCAACGAAGTATCGAGAGGCGATGGAATCTGTGATTTTAGTAGCGGGATGTTCAGCGTTACGTAGAACTGGCATCTTTCACTATTTCATAAGCTGTTCCCATAACACTTAAAAAGACAAATTCAATATCTTCTTATGTTTTAGGCTTATCTTAAATTGGTTACAATTGTAGTAAACAAGTAGAAATTTAACAATGCAAAGAGTAGTCTTATCACCTTGCTTGTGCATTAATGAAACACGTAGAATTGTGTCACATAAGTTTCTAAACCTTAGCCACATCAGATAAACTTTCTACAGTTACGTGGTTTGTCTGTAAAGTAAATCTATTTATACAATAATAGATATATTTAATGTCGTTTCGGCGGCTTAAGATTAGAGTCCGCGCAGTGTCGTATAACAGTATTATTATTTTATGGAATGGTTATTTGCTTACTTACGTACGACCTTTACACCTTAAAACGGTCTTTTGGGTGAGCCGTATGCTCGTCGTGAATTAGATTTTTTAGCCGTGACTAGCGGAAGGGCGTCTCCTGCGAGACACTAACTTCGGCTTCGATCGTCGCGGTGTCATGGGCCGCCTGAGCAGCCGGTCGGAAACTCACTGGAGGGAGTCTGACGACATAGATAGGTCCTTGCCTCCGTGTCTGGCAGAGGCGGTTGCTAGTGCGGTCCCTACACAAAACTCTACCATCTGAATTTGTGTAATTTTCCTCTCGGGATGCTGTCTCCGTAATATTAACGGCGCTTCAGTGACTTAGGATTTCCCAAAGTGATTTCCCAATACTTATGAAAAGCTCGCAATAATGAATCCTGAGTGTTGATGTGTAATAATTATCTCGGGAGATAACCTAATTTTATTTATAAATAACTATTAGCTACGAGGCTCTTAAGTATATATTAATAAGAATCTAATAATTTTCGTGTAGAATATATTTTCAGTTGTCATCCGTGTATTTTATATGCAATATTACAAAGTTTATGGTTTATATCACGCAAACACTACATTAACGTTACTAATTTTATTTATAATAAAGCATGAAATTTATTATGACAAGCCGCCTTAAAGTGATATTATTATAATATTCAGAAGGAAACTTCACACTGTCATCGTATTCGTCCGAGTAATATATTGGTACTTCATCTTCATTAGTAAATTGACATTTTTTATTTAAATAAAAAAAATCTACAAGTCGTATAAGTATGTATATATTATAATACATGTTTTTTTTTTCGTTTTTAACGACGATAATTCTTTTAACCTTCACAAGGCAGTATTAATAACAAAGGCACGCGTCAATATGACATGAATAATTCTGTTTCAATTTAAAAGATATGTTTGACACAATAGAAGAACATACATTCAGGCAATGTAATATTTCTTCGTACTGAATTGTGTAATGAAATTGTTTAACGTTCTGAGAACGTTTGCAATTTCTTATAATTTTCTTTTCATTTCTCTTGTATTTTTCGACAATGCAATTAAAACTCACAACAATTTTGTAAAATGTTGATATATTATTCGACCAATTTATTTTTAGTACTAATTTTAGTCAATAAAAACTGCGAAATCCATTATAAATGTATTAAAAATAAAGTTCTTAGCTATGTATTATAAGAATTTCATTTACTTTTATCTATGGAATAATAAATTCTTAGGATAATCTTTTAACCACGACTCAAGCACAAAATATCAATTTGAGAATATTACATTCCACATAGAGCCATAATAAATCAAATATTATAAACCTCATTAGGTAGATAATATTCTAACTGGCTTTGTACATTTTATATTATATATTTTCGGATTGCTTTATGAAATGACTATCATGTGATTAGCTAAGCATTTGGCTCAGTACAATACTTCTGGGATATTTTGGATGTCAGCCAGCGGTAACACTTGTGTCATGGGCACATTATCATCATTATTATCATCTTGAAAATTGAAACTTAATCTTGAAACTTCTGAAATCTGTACGCTAGTCAAATAACCGGTGAGTAATGACTGACCCTTATTCATAATTACACTTACAGTCAAAGCCTGTATTTTAAATACAAACTAGACCATTACAAAGCAGATTGAGTGAATTATACATCAGTAAAGTTTTGTCAATATTTCGTGACGAATTATATATAAATATATATTCTTGACAGTAAAAAAAACTTTATTTAAATGTTATACGCGTTTAACAAGTCACGCTTACAAAGATGGCAACTTTTTATATTATGTACTAACATTTAAATCATTACTTTAATGAGATTGAACTTTACTCGCCGATTGCATCCATTACATAATATAATTAACTATTATAAATTGATGTGAAAAACATTGGTTCCAAGTCCAGTGTAACATTGAGTACTTAAATTATTTTGTAGAAGAATATTTTGTTTTATTATTTTGTGTAAGAATTAGATATTGAATAGAATATAATTATTATATTAAATTTATATTAATTATTAGAGAATTTTTGCCAAATAATTTTGAATTTCTCAATTTTGAAGAACAATAAAATCAACAAAGTGGTGTCCTACATTATTTTTTATTGAATCTACCGTTCTATTACATATATATTATACGATTACTTTGTTTATCCTATTATAACTATTAAGAACTTTTGATATAAAAAATAATTCATTGTACACAAATGTTAAAAGTTTAAACTTTTAGAAAGTAAATTCCCTCTTCGAATTTCGCCATAAAACGAGAGGTTTTTGACATTAAATAAATTAGTGATTAGAGCAATTAAGATATACACTTACCAAAAATTTCAAGTATCACAGGTGATGCCGCGAAAACGACTGATAAGGTTTTAGTTTGCTCTTCGTTATATGCTATTACATATTTGTGAGAGAATTTTATACATAGGTAGGTATGAGTTGAAAGCGATAAATGCATTAATATATTGACTGATAGAAACGATATCAATAAATGACCAGCCATGAACATTGAACATGTCCGAGTTGGATATCAATTACATTTACAAATCATTTTTAATTTTGGTTTTTTAATGCAAACGGAGGCATATTTTAGGAGGTTCACCTAAGCGTAACCTTCACATTAACCTATAGACACTACAAATAAACAATTACGAATTATCCTTTCAATTTAATACAACTTATACAATTATACTGTTCGACGTACTATTCCGTACCAAGCAGTAGATATTTAAATTAACGTGACCCACCGTTCTCGGCGGGTTTTTGAAGTATAAACCAAGTCATTTGATTCGATTCTATGTGATGACTACCTACCTACCTATCTACATGATACTAATTTACGTCTCAGTCTTTACGTAGGTATGTAGGGCAAAAATTAAGTCTCTTTAAGTTGTCTCTGTCTTATTAAGAAAGAGAATATATTTTATACAAAGTTATTAGAATAATATTAATAATAGTTATCATTGAATATTCAATTTCGAAAAAGGGACATCTCATAAATTTGAATTATCCAAATATACATATATAATAAAGTTAACAGTAAAATATTTATGAATCTTTCGAGTTATTATGCCCCAAAATGTAACTCCAAAATTAATTTTGCTAAATACTTCATTAGAAAATAATTACTTTTTTTCATTTCCTGGAAGTTTAATCGTTCAGAGTTTTTTTACATGAATAATTCTAGGTAATTTACATATAAATAGATAATTTTCTAGGAAATTTAATGGACAACGGAGCAGATGGATCTATATGGTATATGGTAAGAGAACACAGTCGTCCATGGAGAACCGCGACACAGTACGCGCATTAGTTGTGATGTCGACTTTTTACGCCACTTAAACGGCATTTTTTTAAGGGGCCTCCGATATCCTCACTCACTCTGCGAAACACAGTACAAGTACCGTGTCACGCTGAGTATTCGGTGAGTCCGTGGTATCACTTAGGACGAGCCGGCCCAATTACTGCATCAGTTTATGCTTCAGCATGGCCCTCCCACGCGTAATGAAGATAAAAGGTAGATTTCTATTATAGATAGTAAACGCAAGGATTATTATTATTATAGATTTTATTTCATTTAGCCATATTTATCAATAATTTTACCTTTTCGAATTCAAGTTGGATTCAATAAGATTATTTTTTACGTTCTTGATTCCTTCAATTAAATAAATAAGAATTACCATACTTTAAATGTATATGATATGATGTTTATTAATTATAAAAAATGCTTAACTTATAAGAATTTGTTATACTATCTAGTAGATAATATTTAGTATTTACCAAAACACAAACTACTATCGGCAAGAGCAATAAATCACGTCACCTATGTAAACAGCTGTTTACATCAATAACGTACATATTATGTCACTATCATATCAGCGGCATAAGAAAGGGAGGCAGTGCCCCGAATTCGCGTTAACCGCGGCGCGAGCACAACGTCCGTTTCACATCGCTACCAACTTGTGACTATTCTATTCAAGCGAATATCCGAAAGAAAGCCTAATTGTCTACATATAGTAGTATATAGTGCGGCGTACAATGTGGTGACGTCAATTCATTCATTCACTTTCATTGATCGAACTGATCTATGCTTCTGTTGTTGAATGTGAGGCGTGAGATTCACACGCGTTGTGTGTCGAATAGCAATTAGGTACGCGTATCTGACAGTTCTAACGATTTTTATTCCTGACGCTGCTTCAAAAAATATATATTTCAATTTTACTAATGTAGAAAACTGTCACTTTTAAGTGACCAACTTCTAGTAGCTTATAATTTTTATCATTCATTTCTTGTGGTAAATATAGACAAATTTATATCAAAGTTCATAAACAAAATTTAACTATTTAGTTGACAGCTTGATTAATAGCGATTCTGAATCTTAATATAAGTAAGAGGGTTATTATTTTAAAACAATGTTAAAAGTTTATATATTAAATGAATATGTCATAAAAACTTAATTATATTGAACCCATTAAAGTTAATATTGACTGGAATAATCTATTTTAATATTAATTATAAAGCTGAAGAGTTAATCTCAGGAACCGCTGTTTCGATTTGAAAAATTCTTTCAGTGTTGGATAGTCGAGGCTAAAAAATCCAATTATGTAACCCAAGGTGTATAAATTACCATTAAACACAAAGAAGGGCGTTTATGTATGTGTTAAAATTATTATTTTTGATGTTTAAAATCCGTGCGAGACCGGGATGAATTACCAGTTAGTCATAAAGTTATCCAATAATTTTATAAATACAAATAAATCATCAATAACCGTAAATTTTATATTTATATTATAGGCATAATTAAGACCGTATCCTGAATACAACATTTTTAATGATTTCAATTTCTTTATTTCGCAAGCAGGATCTGATGCGTTGACCGATTTTCTCACTAATGTTATTCTGCAAGGCATAAACCTTACTTCGTTACATACTCGATGATTCCCGTCGGTCGACGGTCTCGGCCTTGTTTTGGGCATTCTTGCAAACCGGCTTTCGCGACATAAGCATGAGTTCTTCAGAGGTCAGCGGCGGCTTCATGTGCCGAGAATACCTGTGAACGTAAAAAATGTTACAATTTTGTTTTCAGGTCCATCAAAAGAGGAATTGCTAAGGCGAAATATGAGTGTATATGCAGAATTGGCAAGATATTGACTGGCCTTCCTTCCGGGTAATGAGTACTGGTCTCTATACTAACAGTAAAAAAGTATTGTATGCTGAGTTGTTTCTCGTGAAGAAACCCGAATTCGGAAGCAATGTGATGCTTTTGTGGAGATGTGCAAAATGTGTATATTATTTAGAGTCTATGAAGCAGTCTCAGATTTAAAAAGAACAAATCGGAGCGATTGACCTGCAAAGCAGCGAAAACGATCGCCAAAATATTGATTGATGGTCTAAAATTATTTCACAAACCATCTCGCATCCAACGTTTTCTGATTACTATCTCATCTTTATTATTATCATTTTTAAAGGGCTCATTAAATAATCTTACACAGAAATGTTAGTAAATCAACACAGTGAATGGCTCCATTATCTTAATACATTGTATGAGATAATAGCTTCAATAAAATGATTGCTTCGGTTCAAATTTGTCATAGATCCAGATTTATATTATAAACAGCCCCGGGGTTGTTTATATGACTATAATTTGCTCACATCCTTCATTCATGTACATAAAAATCTAGTTCGTTGTTAAACATAAATTATGAATAGATGCCGTCCTACTCACTTATAACGAGTGGAATAAAGAGAGGAAATCTATTGTAGTGGTACAAGCAAAACGCATGGGGACGTCGTTCATCAACATGACGTGAAAAAAATACAAATACAGATGTTTTTGTAAGAAACAATTATTAAAAAAATATATTTTATTCGAGAAGCCAAGTAACATTTACATTTACAAGTAACAATTAATAACAAATTTATCTGTTTAAATTTTAACAATTAAAAATAGACCACAAAGAAATTTTGTTTACTCAAGATAATTTTTTTATCGTTTATCGAATGGAAATAGTTCCATAAAAGATTTATCCAATGCCCACAAGATGGCGCTGTAATACTGTATGTCTACACAAGCGTTGGGGTTGTACCATAAAAATATCTCGACTGACTACCACGAATGGCGGCGGCGGCTCGCAGTCCTCAATTCTCAGAATAATGGTCACAGTTTATACAACACTGACAGTAAATAATACAACTTAGAAATAAAATCAAATCTAATTTATGAATAAGATTTAAAATGTGCCAGCTTTTCTATAAAAGTAACCAAAGTATAGAATATTGGGTTTTATTTTAAGTTGTTTAGACAGTGTTTTCACTGTCAGTTTTTTAAACTGTAATAACGATATAACGCTATCTTGAACATGTTATGATTATCAAGAGTCAACTCACTAACCTTGAGGTAAAAAAGAGAAACAATCATGCTGCAAGGTTTCTTCTTGTATACCTATGTATGGATATTCGTATAGCTTTGAGGTTTGTGGGTGTAACAGTAAGTTTATGTTACAGATTGATAATACATACAGGCCTGTGCTCTCCTAAATTTACCAATTAATTTTAGTATGTATAAATCGCACACATAAAACGACACATTCCTTTTATGCAACATTACGTTAAAAGTCGTCAAATTAAAGAAAGCATCTATTAAGAAGAAAAAAATACGTTGAATTGATCTTCGTTTTCGGTTTTATTTGAAGGTCCATTAAAAAGTACATGTCGGCCAAGAGCATGGAAATTACCTAACCAGTAATAGAATTAAAAGTATTTACACCATAATCCTGTCACACTGTTTCTTTAAAAAAAATACATACCACGAATCTCATTAAGATAATTTTTTTTTAAATTATTTATTCGATATACTAATTGAATTGTTGAGACATCCTATGCCAGGAGCCATAGAGAATAATAAAATATTATATAGGTACAATTGCGTTGATTAAATTAAAAGAATGAAAAGATACAATATATTTATGATCTACTGCTGCTTAAGAACAAAATATCAGTCGAAAATAGAAACTATTAATTGTTTTTGTCAGACCCTTCGAAGTTATTGCTTTGTACACGAACCATTTTTCAGTTTTTGTTCGCTCCGGGCACCCTTAACAGAACAAAGTTATAAAAAAGGGGACTGGTGTGGCTCCGGTATTCATCCCTTTCTTTAGACTTCAGAGCGTTTATTAATCACAGTGACGATAGAGATTATAAGAATACTTTAATATAATAAAACTTTTCTAATAATAACTACGAAATTTTTTTCTTAACACGTTAAAATCAAAATGATCTCTTAATAAATTGTAGATGCGTCGAAAGGATCTAATATTTGGGAAAATATTTATGTATAATATTTGAAAATAATCAGTATAGACCTAAATATTGATATTTATTTAATTCTTTCGCCTATTATAGGTATCTTAAGTATTCGAAGTAAATATGAAGATTTAAAAGCTCGTAATACTAATTTTTTACTTGCAATAGATAAAGATAATACTAGCAGATTATTAAACACAAAACATTTTAAGAAAGAGATTTTTCATCAACCTGGCGAAACGATTTAAAAAAATGGATCAAAGATATTATTAAAAGCTATTCTAATTAAAAAAATATGCGTTTAAAGAACTACGCTATTACTTTGCTAGTTATGAAAGGCGAAAATATCAGTCATCTATTTATTCAAACATAATTGTATATCTAAGCCTTGTTTATAAATATAAAATTGGGCCAGCTGACTTACAATATCATTGTTTGAATGTCTGTAAGAAAAATATTCTATTATATGGGAATGTTCGTATATTTAACATGAAGAGATATTGAGAGTTATAAGTGCCGATAAAACTACAACTTTAAAATTATAAAGAGGGAGTGGAGCACGTGGCGATCTATCAAAACAACAAAGCCGATTGGTGTGACGTTCCACCCCGGTGATATGTACGTCGTATTACCTAAATGCCTTATGTACCGCCAGTAACTACTTCATGACTATTCCGAGCTCAGTGTGTACTGCAATGCAACGGAAAATATGCGTGTTTACCAAAGTCGTTTCGGTAGAACGGTGTCGTTGCGTCACCTTTAAGGAAATTGATAGTGCGCCGAGGTCGACGTGACTAACATAATAATTATTTTACGAGTATTTTTATGTCAGATTGCAATACTATCTTGTTAAACAGTGATATAGTGTGTTGAAAATGAAGTTAATCCCAGACTTTCCCGATATTCCCTGTGGAGGCCACGCGTTGCGCGGTGCCACGACTCGAAGCGTGTCCGATATAACCTTGTTATGTTGTGTGAGTACATTTTTTGTTTCTATCACCTACACATTCATGCTTTATATAGTCGTACGCGTATTTCATTTACTATAAAAGAATGCCATAAACCTAAAATTGGATGATAGTTTTCGAAAAATGTTAATGTAGAGCAGAATTTATTGAAATAATTACAAGTAAAAAATATTATCGAACGTCACATCGAGACTCGGCAAGATGGCGGCGAGTGGGGAGAGGGCGCCCAGTATGCCAGGTGCTGCCGCCGCGTCGAGTTCGGCGCTATAGCTAACTAAATAGGTACGCAGTGTTGTACATTTTAGAACGTTCACAATGGCTACTGCGAAAGACACGTCTACTTTCTTTCGTGAAGCAGATGCGAAACAATTCGATGGTGTTTTCAAGTTATATCCACAAGCTATTAAACTAAAAGCCGAAAAGAAAACAAAGAAACCCGAGGAGCTGATAAAATTGGACAACTGGTGAGTACGACGTCTTTTAAAGGAGAAAATGCGGCCGTGGCGTGTCAATGAACTTGTATTGTGTGTGTATCCGTGCAAACTGATTTGATAGCTACCTCCCTCGCGGACTGCATCTCTAGTCCGCGGACGGCTCATTAAAATCACTGCGTCACGTGGGATCGATGTCAAATTGACACTATCGTTTTTCCTGAAACCAGTGTGGGAGAAATTATCGCGGCGCTTAGGCGTTATAAAATGGTGGCTGTCCTATAGCTGCTGCTCGTTCAATGATTTAATTTTATATTTTTTACATAGCGTTCGCCAGATATCTTGATAGATCCTTAATTAAATAAGGTGTAGACTTCGACAGTAGTATTTGTATAACATTATTTTACATGCTTGAATCATGTTATAAGCAAATGCTTTGTTGTAGCTTACATCCGTTCAAAATGGTGACTTGCCATTTGGATCGTATTTTGTTCAGTATTATTTTCTTCATTTATATATCTTTATAAAATAATTATATTCCATTTTTTAAAAACATAACAAAATTAAAAATGATTACATACATTTAAAAAAAAACTTTTTGTAGGATTAACTTTAATATTTTTTTAGTTTAACATATTTAGTTACTTAAAATTTTAGATATATTATTGGACTACTATTTTATGAATTATAGTTACAATAAATATAATTTTATTAAATTTACTTCATTGTTACCATTAAAATTTAACATACGCAGGCAGCTATTCTTAACCATAATTTTTTTAAAGTCCATATCTTATATGAAAATCGTTAATAAATATTAGTGCATTAAGTACAAATGTATTACCGCTTCGATTTTGTTCGTCGTAAAATATTGTGAGATCGATATAATTCTTTTAAATTCTTATAATTCTTTTTATAATTTTTTCATATAAAGAATTAAGTCGATACTGACGAAGTTTTATGTAGATGTATTCACGGTTATGGTACCCGGCTTTATAGAAATGAGTCTATATGACTATATTTTTTTACACAACTGGTGGCAAACGAGCAGGAGGCTCACCTAGGGCAAGCGTTCCGTCGCCCATGGACAGCCCCTGCAAGTAGACGGCGCGTTGCCGGCCTTTCATCGTCATTATCATCATTTCAGCCGTAATACATCCAGTGCTAACTCCCTCTTGGACCTCCATGAATACCTGTCAGATGCGATAATAATAATCTGTTGCCGGCCTTAAAATAATGTAATCAACTGCATTTTAGAGCTGAATTATTTTGGATTTACTCTGATATGTAAAAATTTATTTATCATTATTTCTTGTTTCAGGTACCAAAATGAATTACCCAAGAAAATCAAATCCAGGGGCAAAGATGCGCATATGGTTCACGAAGAATTGGTACAGCTAATGAAATGGAAACAAGCTGTAAGTATAAATTATTAATAATTAAAAAAATAAATCGTAATTAATAATTTACTATACTTACGGAACACCGTAAACTTTAAAATTTATTTAAATAAAATACATATTTATTTGCATATTTTGTAAATATTTAGTTATGTATTTATTCTGCTGTATGTTAAACTAGTAAAACCCGTCGTTAACTCTACTCTGAATTGGGTAGAGGTGCGTTGAGTGGCTACAGTAATAAATTTTTTTTTTATTATCGCACAGAGGACAGCAATATTTATTTTTAGTTTTATTCGTACAACGTTATAATGTTCTGGACCATTCATTTGCAATGATAAGTATTAATTGTATTACGGGAAGTTCATTAATAATTTTAACGGTAAAGCATAAACATGCAAAAAGTTTGCCGATAAAAACTTACCCATAAAAAACCATTATTATAAAGCATGTTTGTACGATTTTCAATTTTATTTCAATATTTATCAAGACTCAATATTTAACATGCCTCAATACATTGTTTTTTAGTAAAAATGACAACCTTTAGCTAATTTTGGTCTCGTTTCATTATTTTTTCTATCACGCGTTAATTTTTACTATAGGTTTTTTTATAATATAGCGGACAACGGAGCAGGTGGTTCTCCATTACGATAAGAGAACACCGCCGTCAGTGAACAACTGTGCCCCACAGTATGCACATTGATTATGTTTCCGGCTTTTTACGCCGCTTAATCGGAACTTTTAGGGGCCTCTGATATCTTCACTCTGCGAAACACAGTACAAGTACCCTTTCACGCTGAGTATAGTTGCATAGGTACTTCACCTAAGCGCGGGATATGCCGCGGCTAGCAATGGGCGGCGCTGATATTTCCTCTATGATAATACAGGAGAGCTGACGGCTTCGTTGTCTGCTATACAATAAAATAACAATAACTATTGACAAATAAAAATATAAAACTGTCAAACTTGTTTTATATGTAGATATATTGTAATTTTTACAGCGAGGAAGATTTTACCCTCAATTATCATACTTAATAAAAGTGAATACACCTCGAGCCGTGATGCAAGAAACAAAGAAAGCCTTTAAGAAGCTGCCAAACATAGAGTCCGCGATGACGGCTTTAAGTAATCTCAAAGGAGTGGGTACGGCCACGGCGTCAGCTCTATTGGCTGCTGCCAGCCCCGAAATAGCTCCTTTCATGGCTGACGAATGTATACAGGCCATTCCTGAAATGGAAGGAAGCGACTATACTGCCAAAGGATACCTCCATTTTGTGAAGCATATTAGAAATGTCTGTCATAGGTTAAACGAGGTCAGTATATTTTTACATATTTCGTATACATTGGTGCTATTATGTCTTTTCTCAATTATTTCGTTAATAAAATAAAACATATTGTTAGTTGTACTCAACAAATAAGCATACAATCTTTGGTCCTTTTCTTTATTTTTTTATATATTCACACAATTGTATTGCTAATTTATGAGTTAGTTATGTAATTTCTAACCAATACAGCATTAAAAAACTATGCCCTCACCAAATAAAATATTCTTTATCGTTCAGGAGAAAAACGGCAAAAAGTGGTCGCCGCACATGGTAGAACTTGCTTTATGGACACACAACATATTATCAGACTTACAACCAGAGTTACTCGGCAAACCCCCCAAGATAGCGCCCACAAATGGAGGTTCACCTTTGCCAAGCGACGAGAGTAATCTAGAACCTCCAACAAATGGTAATGGTTAGTAGATATTCTTGTCAAATGGAAACTGCAACTTAAGATTATGCGATCGCGAAGACATTTGTTATTATGAATTGATTGGAAAGTTTCATATCAATTTAAAAAACAATTACCAGTAAATACAAATTTCAATATGGAGTGATGTATGAACTGAACTATAAGTGGAATGTTGATATAAAGTTGCGATTTGAAACCGATATATTTGATTTTGTTAGTGTAGAATAACTTGTAGTTCATTTATGACCTTATTTTGAGTGAATTTTATTATACATATTATTATTAATTTACAGGTAAATTATCGTCAGAATGCGCGGAAGACACGACATCATGCACAGAAGACTCTATGGACGCTAAGGGTGCTTCACCGTCAAACCCTGCAACTCCAGCCTCCCCGTCCGACAACTCAGACTCAGCATTAAGCACGCCAAGAACTAAAAGGTAAGAGAAAACACCAATCTAAGTCCAACCTAAAATTTTTGTTTCAAATAGGACTACATAGACCTTTATGAACCTTAAAAACTAAAGTTATAGATTTAACACTCCCATATCCGAAAATAACAGCTTAATTTACGGGTTTGATTTTAATAATGTTTA
Organism: Delias oraia; assembly: GCA_018230265.1. NCBI lineage: Eukaryota > Metazoa > Arthropoda > Insecta > Lepidoptera > Pieridae > Delias > Delias oraia. The sequence continues at coordinate 4,072 of DWCF01001893.1, read as the reverse complement.
AATTAACATTAGGTACTGTAGTCTAAATCTCTAGCGGCAGTGTTGCTTAAGAAATTAACATCAATTGTTAATTTTTGATTATCAAAAATATTGATTATAATAATAATATTGGTTTTCTAATCGTTACTATTATTATAGTAATCATTTTACTTAAAATAAGACTTACTGAGAGTTATATACTTTCCTTGGTAATTTGTTAAAGAAATGTGTACAATTTCCATGAATAGACTAGTATATTATGTAGTATGTATATTATTTTATGTAGTCCAGTAGCCGGTGCAGATGTACTGTTTGTCAAACCTTTTTAGAAATTTCTTACATAGAGTAACTAAGTAGACTCCTATGGCTTGTTTATTATAAAAAGTGGAAAACAACAAATAAAATTAAATATTTAAAATTGCTATCACATTTCTTAGATAATAACTATCTACAAATGATCCCAGTGTTAAAAAGCATATAATCATTCGTTTTGTAAAATATAAAATTTATATTATTTTTATTAAAACAAAAATGCAAATTATTTAAAAAATTACATTTATCTTAATCCAATTTATATTATACGAAATGTAATATATATTTTGTATAATATAAATTGGATCTTGATGTTATGTTTAGTGAAACAATAAGTTAACAACTAACATGTTTAGACACCACTAGTTAGCGCGGGTTTAAATAATTAAATGGAACCTACGTTATCCATCAAAACAGATTATAATATATAAATATATTTGAATATATGTTAAACTTACTATCTTTCAATAAGTTACATGGAAGTATGGATCTATCCTCTTTGTATAATTGACTAGCCTATGCCTGTCCATATACTGTTTCCTTCAGTAGTGGTTAAATTTTTTAATTAATACAACATTACTGTCTGATATATGTCTGATTTGTTTACTATTACTATCAGACATATGGTATTACTATTATATGTATCCAGGCTTACTGTTTTCCTTCTTTACTACAAGGCAATGCCTAGATAAAATTCTATTAATGAATTTAATTGAAATTATAATTCTTTATTACACCTTGCGGTTATTATTAAAATAAGGACATTTTAAATGCATACCATGGTTTGGCTTGGTGAAAGCGACGAGTGAAGAGTGAAGTGATGAATATTTAGCAGAGGTTTTCACGTAGTGGCGGGAACTTCGCCAATTTAAACATTAGATCTAATACTGTAATTAGTTTTTAGTTATATTGTATATAATTGTTGAGAGAGCTTTATATCCTATCGCGGAAAGAATTTTTAAAATAATCGATGAAGTTTCCTAATTTATTAATTAAGAACAAAAACCAAATATTTTAAATGAAAATAAAAGTTGTTTTCTTGTAAGTTAGCATATTGAGCAAGAAATTGTGTGCGATTGTTAACTAAATAAACTGTTTCGAATGCAAGAGAGTAAAAAGCATCTACACACCTATAGTGAAACATAAAATTGTTGTCCCCTGCTCAGTAGTAATAGCGTTGAATTTGTTTGCTAAATATCTTATTTTACTTGCAGACAAATAGAAGAGGCGAGTTCAGAAGAGAACTCGTTGGGCGATGCGCCAGAAGCGATGCCGCCCGTAAAGAAGCTCCGAGAAGCCACTCACTGACAGCGCCCCCACCGAACCCGCGCGCCTATATAAAAAACTTAGACTTAATATTGTACCTAGGTAATTTATTTTGAAATTCCGATTAATTTTAACTAGATTAAGTTATAAGATTACCGATAAATTTTTGTAAGTTTTATAGGGTAAACCTTAAATTTCGGATTAATGTTTACGGAATGTGTTGTGGCCGGGCGCTCTGCAGCAGCCTTAGTTGAGTTGACATTGAGCGTTTATCATTTTAATCCGCATTCGAAATACTAAGGAACGTGTTTTCGATGTCAATCACTAAGGGCTTATATTGTGAGTATTTGAGCGACTCGGGCCTAGTTTAGGGTTTTGTTTGTAATTGTATGTTCACAAGTTGACATTCCAATAATTGTATCGATAGGCGGCGAGGTTTAAGCGCATCCGGACCAGATTGACACTCACTCCATTGCCTTATTACAGTCTGCCCGCAGAATTTATATGCAACAATACAAAGGACGTGTTACCCGGGCACCGGGCACACGGGCCCACAATGTAGTTTTATTGAACAAATATAAGATATTAATTTTATAATGTCGCATTTTTATTTTAAACAACATTTTCAACGTATTCTCACACCTGGGAGAGACTTGCTGAAGCATATGCTGACGCACTAATTGGGCCGGCTCGGCCGAAGTAATACCACGGGCTGACATATATATAATATTTAACGTGAGTCGTGCAATGGTAGTTGTACTGACACGGCGCTTCTAATGTCCCGCTAAGTGACTGCATATTGTAGAACCTTCAAATTGCCGCTAAGTTGATTAAAAAGCCGGCAACACAACCAATGCGCCAACTGTGGCGATTTAGTGTTCTATTACATTATAACCATTATAACCACCAGTTCCGTTATCCATTATACCATATAAAAAGTGATATTTGACTTATCCAAAGGCAATTATTGCAACAAACGATTGAAAGGTTAGAAATAATGAGTTATTTTAATCATTTACGGTTAGTTTTTTACAGACAGGTGGTAAGTTCAAGGATAATTAACAATAAAAAATCGTTCTCTTAAAAATCAGGTTGGGAAATGTACAAGTGTCAGGAAATTACTAAGCAATCTTTGATTTGATATTAAAATAAATAAAATTCAATAAGATTCATTATATATTTATTTAAAAAAAATACTTGCGTATTTCTGCGCAACACTTATTCATATATTAGGCACATTTAAAAGTTTCAAGATTTTGCTTGGAATTTAGCAAAATAGACAATTATATAATATTGATAGTGGTCAAATAACAAGCCCGTTACTTAGTAGGCGTGCAATATTTAAAAAACAATAGTATTTACATCTTTCATAATATTTTTTATTTCACTCACAAAGGTACAATTTATACTCAAATAGCTCACACAAATTTGATAAACATGACTAACAAAGTCTTTTTTTGGAAGGGCTATTTTCTGCCGGCCATACAGCCATCACAGCTTAATACGGTCTCTTAGGGCGAAACCTTTGAGATCCAGAGTCTGTACTAGGCTCGAAACCTGTATGACAATATAATTTATATAGATACGATTGCACCTTCAATTCTGAGTTTCGACGTCTTGCTGCAAATGAGAATAAAGTGTGGCTACTCTTCTACCAGCTACTAAACGTCCGGCAAAGTCCGGCCTCCGTGGTGGTCTCGGCGGGCCAAGAAGAGCGTCCAAGGCATTCCTCGGCGCCCAGACATCGCTGTTACCATTACCAGCCCCGACTGGTGATAAGGGCGAATCTGTGGTCGCACGTATTACCGTAGCTCTCGATGAATCGCCTGGAATCAACAAAACGGTAACATAATACTGTTGAGAACATTTTACAAAAACAATTCAGCATTTACAATTTTAAAACAAAATAATAATGAAGACAACAGATTTAAACAATGCGTTTTCCGGTACGCGATCGGCATTCGAACAATCCGCATCGGTTGTCGGTTCGTCGAGCGACGTGGCCAGCCATTGCCACTTCACCTTACTAATACGTAGAAAAAGCAAACTCACCATCGTTACTGTGGTTATGAGATTTACATTCGAGCATTGTTCGTAATAAAGCCCGATGTGCAGGCGACGCGGAGTGCGCTCGCAACAAGGCTTCCAGTTCGCCCCACACCTGACGCCACTGTTCTTCACGGCGTCCGCTCGATTTGCCCCTGAAATATTACGATTAATACACATAAATAAGAATCAAAATAACATACACAAAAGCAATGAAGATTATAAAAAAAATGTGTTATAAATATAAGTCATATACTACAAGCTGACCCGGCAAACGCTCTTTTGCCCTATATATCATTTCTAGGGAATATTTATGGGAACAATTATAATTTAATTTATAATTCATTCAGTCTATGGCTGGGCTCCGCCACACAATGGAAAGACGATCTAAGGAAAGTCGCGGGCAACCGCTGGATCCAGATCGCTCAAGATCGCAGCGGGTGGGCGTCTTTGGGGGAGGCCTATGTCC
>DWCF01001892.1:0-27098 GCA_018230265.1 Delias oraia | reverse complement strand
ACTTTTGAATTTAGTCGCGATTAAAATAAGTATTTAAAAGGTAAGTATGATAAAATAATTGTTTAAATTGTAATAGGGTAAAATAGAATTCTGAGGGAACCCTCGGGCCTCGGCTTTCCACTCATACTCTTAAGTATACTTGAAGCAGTTGTTACAAGTTGAAATCTCAATTAATGTAACAGTCTTGTATATTTTAATTAATAATTTTCTCTTTTCAATTTTGGAAGCACGTAATATTTAAATAATAATATATTTACAGTAATTTGTGTTCATTTTAATTTTGAGAACCTCGTAGCTTAATGGTTTTAAAAGTGTACCATGAAGCGAGAAGTATTGGACTCGAATCTCGGTCCCGACAATTATAACTTATAATTTATTCGTTCTCTGGAAGGGCTTGACAGTGGCCGGGCAAGTGTCTTAATATTATCGCACTCGTGAGATGGCCATGCTGAAGCATATGCTGACGTATTGACGTAATATTTGACGTTCCGAATCGATACCACTGGCTCACAGAATACTCAGCGTGAAATGGTACTTTTACTGTGTGACAAAGTGAGTGAGAGATATAGGAGTGAGGATATCGAAGGCCCTTAGCAACGTGCCACTTAATCGGCATAAAAAGCCGGCAACACAACCAATGCACAGACTGTGATGCGGTTGTTCATGGGTGGCGGTGTTCGCTTACCATATAGGAGACCACCTGCTCCGTTGTTCGCTATAGAATTTTAAAAAAATTATGTTTCATGTAAAATTTCTATAGAAATATAATACATAATATCTAGAATAATATTAGTGTCACAATACTTTAGTATCATTTCTACCATTAAGATTGCATCAGCCATAGTTTTGATAGATTTCTATTTCTTTATGTTTCTTTAGAAAAAAATACGTACATAATTTGAGATTGGCAATTAAGTCTGAAATACAACGACAGCCATAGCTCAGTTGGTATGCGGATTCTTTGACAGTCTATGGTAAGATCTCCAGGAGGCTAGCTCCTACTTATTTACATCTTCGTTTAATCTTAGATTGATTACATATTTAGTTTTTATCCATTATTTTTATTCGCGTGTAGTATGTAACCTACTTAGCATATTGAATTACTAAACAGTATCTATTTCAGAAATTACGCTTACACACGAAATTCTTGGACACAACCAATTTAAACCTTATAATTATATAAATAGGATATTTTTTCAATCAAAAAGCCTTATTTATATCCTTAAGTAATTAATATGGATTATTGACTTTGGTTTAAAATAGTATTGAGTAGATTTGTACGTCAACAACACATACACTTTAACGCAATATATAAGTGTTAAAACGAACATTCTGGATAATGGCTTACGGATTTAACTTTCTGCAGAATAGATAGGCAAACATTTTTTTAGTTTCATATTAATTCATTCCGTGTAGCTTAATCACAATTCACTCATTTCAAGCAAAAATTATCCCAAGGAACAAAATAAATTACAAACCTATGACGTAGCAAATCAATGATTTTGATTTTTGGCACTATAAAAAATTCGTATATTTATCTATTAATAGCTAATATCATTATAACGTTTTTCACAAGTAAAAGCAAAATTAACCGACATTAATCTATACTACGAAGCTACGAACACTCTACGCTCGAGCTACGGTAAATAGAGCGTAATTATAAAAAGGTTTATTTCCTTCCTTAATCTCTTTAGCTCATAATGAGACTGTTTTAGTGAAATTATCTACCATTTCTTTCTCACAATTACTTCTGCTTGACAGATTACATAAATCACGAGTGAAGTCTTTATTCTGTTTTTAGAAATATTGAATAAATCAAATAATAATATTTTTATATACCAGCTTTATTGCCTCTGTTAAACAAAAAAATTAAATTAAAGTATATTAGAACTTCTTCATGATGTACCTCATAAATATCATCAAAAAAAAATTAAATACGTTATGAACCAATCAAATTTTTAGTTGAAGTTACATTATCACTAAGTTTATATAAATATTGTTTTCTGTTACTCTTTGTAAATCTTTTTCGCAATTACAAGACAAATTCACAACAGAAACAGTTATCTCAAGTCTTTTTTATTAAATCCCAGAGAAAGGCGGTTCCGAATAAAATAAAACTTATAAAACGTTCGTGTAAATTTTTCTCAGTTTTTAATTTCGCAAAGTACCAAAGAAAAAAGTGCGAACGTTGGAGACTGCCACACTGCTTATTAAAATATTTTCAACTTGAAACTTCTATTATTTCCTAAAGTGAATTATAAAACTTAACGTCACAATGAGGTTTAATGATAATTTAGTATTGTTTACGAAGTAGCTTATATTATTATTTATTTACATCATTTTTGAAAAATAAATTTCTGGTTTATGATAACTAAAATACTGACTAATAAAATAACTATTAAAATATTAACAATTTTTTTTTATAAACCAATTTTCTTCAAAGCAAATTCTGGAAAATATTTTATTTCAACAACAATTTTTGAAGCCAAAAGATAGTATACTATATTTTTTAAATATTTTTATTACATTTAAGGGCCTCTGATATCTTCACTCACTCTGGGAAATACAATACAAGTGCCGTTTCACGCTGACTATTCTGCAAGCCCGTCGTATTACTTCGGACAATCCGGCCCAATAAGTGCGTCACCATATGCTTCAGCATGTCTGTCCACGGATGCGACAGTATTAAGATACTCGCCTGGCTACTGTCAAGCCTTCAGACACAATAAATTATAAATTTAATTACAATTGTCCGGACGTGATTCGAATCCGATACCTCTCACTTCATGGTTCTTTTAAAACCATTAAGCTTACCATTAACCATTACGCTTTTACAATCCAATCTTAGTATTCGACATTAAAATAATGGTATTATAAAGTCGCGGTCGACTGAGATATAGTATTTTATATGGAATATTCTATTCAGGGGCTTATAAAATGCAAACAAGCTTGTAAGCTGGTTAGACAAAGAGATTACCATTACAAAAGTGAACATGGAACTTTGTACAAGTATGTGAAGACTTTTATATCAAGATTCTCTTATCGTGTGGGCCTTGTCGTCATTATTTTAGTATATAAATAAACACTTCCTATGGCCTTTGTACAAAAATATTATTCATATTATTCTATAGCGTCTAATAATAATCGCTCCAGGCATTTACAGGAAATCTATTAAAATAAATCAAATGTCCTCAACAGGTTTTCTCGGTTTGTTTCGCCGGTTCTTTACGTGGGTAGGCGTGGAACCGGCGCTAGAGTCAACGATGTTCAAAAGTGATTTTAAAATCCTAATTGATAATTAAAGTATTTTATTTAGTTTTTAGTCTATAGAGAGCATATGTCAGTAAACATTTTTCATGCGTTTTCGACGTTATTCAATACTAGAAAAAATTTCGCCGAACGTTTATATTATCTATTGGTTAACACATCGGTGGTTCAACTCTGGCTGAAGATGTTCATGATCTGAAAGCCGCTTATCTTATTATTAGGTGAGCCTTTATAAAAAAATGGTCTGCTACTCATCGCATCTATAACTTATAAGTACGGTCAGCAACGCACAAAGAAATCAACAATTGTTTAAAGTTTATACTGACTTGACTCGAATTTGAAATCAATGCCGGGCTGCTAGTAACCCAACGTGCTTTTAAAATACTTTTAAATAAAGGTTTATATATATAACAGATTTTTTTTACTATTTATATTTTAAATGTAAATAATATCTCACTTTAAAGGTGAGTAAAATAAATCTTGATAGTGGGTAGTGCACAGCTGTGTATAAAAACGAATTGCTGGAATCTCCAAAAAAGGTACGAAAATCATTCACTTATCTGTAAGGAAAATAATGTATACTTTGTTAGGCATTTTGTTTCAACGTCCAAATTTGGAAAACATTACAGGAAATGTTCCTCTCGTGTTAGTATATACGCTGAACTTTGTGAACTTTGCTAATACTAGCAACTATATCTAGGATTACATAGTTGTGACATGGATATTCATGTTAAATGCGTATCAAGTTAGTCTGAAATTCTGCAAGGTCTGATTCTATACGTAAATTTATGTTAAACGAAACTAACAATATTAAATCTATATTAATAAAAATCAATCTGCGTTTGTTTTCTAAAAGTTACGAAAACATTGATTAGATTATAATGAAACTAAAGCAAGGATCACGTGAGGATTTGTCAATAAACATTATATTTAAAATTTTAATTTATTAAATAATACTAAATCTATTGTTCTATTGGAAAAGAGATTCTTGTTTTAGTGAAATATTTTAAACATTTACTGATTACATAATTGGAGATATGTTAATTATGTAAAATGAACTGATTTTATAATTTCCATAACTTTAGGAAACCATACATTATTTAAGTTTCAAGAGAGATTCTTAAGATATGCACGTATACCTACCTATATACCATACTATCCCAAAACTTCTAAACAAAGCAAAACTATAATCTGCAGGTTTAACAAGATTATATGAAGGTAAATCTAAATTGTGGTGTAATCATAGTAAGGAACTTTTGTTCATCGCAACATTAGCTGCATAATAGAGATTCAGTACTAGAGCTGTCTGCTTTTGCTTAGCTTATCTTGACAACTCTCACTGGGAACGATGAAGAACAAGTCATTAACATAGAATCATGTCCAATACAATGTATCTATATTGTTTTCTTTTATATCTCTTATTTTTCAGATTTAAAGTCTTCAATCTAGATTGAACCACGTCAAACATCTTAATTAACTTGTATTATGTGATCACTTGTAAACATCACTTAAATATTAACAGTTAGACAGTTCGAGAACAGTTACAAATTTGACAAAAGCAGCGTACAAACTCAAAAAGAACTATAGCAATCAACAGCTCTTAGAGTATCTTGTACCTGAGCCAAACCGCGTATCGCAGCTGACTTTGATTACCTCTTGGCTTGCATCTTGTCTAATATGTTTAACTAACTTAGGGGCGAATAAGTAATAACTATTAAGTTTTTAATAATATACAAATAATATTTTTAACATTTCTATATTTAAACGAACTATTAGACCAAACTTTACACTTAATTTACAAGCGTAGCTACATTTTATAGATCCTAAAGACTTATATTACTATGATAACTTATGTTAGATGTAGAATACAATTATATTGCAAACTCAATTTATATCAAACGAGAGGTATTTAATAAACCAAAATTGTCTAATTTATGAATTATACAGAATATATATCCTTATATTAAATAAACCCTTCAGCCTTTGCTAATGTTTATAATAATAATATTTATTCATATGGAAGTCTTTATAAATAATTATTAGGATGATAAACAAAAAGCCATGGCGATGAGAACAAATAAAAAAACATTAAACTTCCTAATGAACACAAACCAAATAAAGTCCATTCAAATACAAATGAAATGAAAACAAATACAAAAATTGTAAAGCAAAGTTCAATTTCCATAGTCCGATAATTTTAAGTATACAATTTACATGGTCGAATTTGCTAGCCCAATTCTAACACAATGTTGGCCGAGTTCAAAAAATAACTCACTATTAAAAAACCTGTCATTCAGGTCTTTGTTGGCAATATTTTTAGATTTAAATATATATTGTAAGAGGATCTATTGTATACTCAGATTTACCATAAAAATACAATAGCCAAGCTGCCCGTCCTTCGAGATATACTTTTAATGCTCATTGTACATTAGAAAATAATTGTAAAATATTCTTTTTTTTTCTAATTTAAACTTTACTTCTAAGAACTTAGGTGCGATAGATTTTATATTAGCTTTTAAAATATACTGCTTAGTGTACTTATTAGTGATTTCTCATTTAAATATATCAAGGTATTTAAATTTCTCATTGTCTAAGTATAAATTTTATGTTTAATTTAATTCTTATACTATGTAAGCAGAATTACGATTAATTACTATAAAAATGTATTTATAAAAATATTATCCAATACGATGTAAAAGCTTCCTTATGACGACGGCATATAACCAAGCCATTGTATTGAGTTTATTTTTACTGTTTTCTTCTGAATTGAGTACTATGCTCGTGTTTTATTGAAATTCACTTGAAATGATTGCAGTATTTTATCTTTTTTTCAAGATATCGATCATTTTGTGTTCATTCTCCATTCCTTTGGTTTCTCTATGTGCTAAAAAAATTGAGACGTGATTTAGAGCTAAAATATAATATAGTATCTTCTGTGTAATTATTTGCAATATGATACATTATTTTCATGTAGAGTTGTCCAAGGGCTTATAAAAATTACAAATACTAAATAAAGGACGAACTTTGCAAACAACTTTCACAGAATACTAGCGTGAAACGGTATTTATACTTTGCTTCGCAGAGCGATTGAGGATATCGGAGGCCCTTAAAAATGACGCTTAAATGGCGTAAAAAGCCAGCAAGACAACCAATGCGCGGACTGTGGCGCGGTTGTCCATGGGCGGCGGTGTTCTTTAACCATATAGGAGACCCACTAGGCCATTGTCTTCTATAGAATAAAAAAGATAAAATCTACACATGTTTTCGTATTATGTTACAATTTTATATTTACAGTGATTCTAACAAAACATTTATAAAGAGAGCCGGGTGGCCTGCGGCAGTTTGAACAGGATACGGTCCTAATATCACATGGACGAAGGACATACCTGAGCCAGATGTTGTGTGTGGCAATCTCGCGCGTGTCAAACTACATCATTCAATTACGAAATAAATACTGACTACTTTCTTTCTAAAAAAAATGGTCCAATTATGGCAAGGTTTACAAGGCATAGAGAAAGAAATCGAGATAGAGCGCTAATAAGGCTCATGATAGGGATTTTTACGGGCTTTTGCTAAAAGCCTTTCAGTAAAAGCCAAATAAATTCTGCAGTTATCATTAAAAAAAACTAATCAGTTTTCCAATTATACCAATATGCAGCATTATATGAAAAAGGCTTCTTTTTAAATAATATAAAATACGGGAATAAACAAGCCGGAAGCTCTTTTAGGGCCTACGCAGACCGGGATGGCAAGGGATTTACATTTTTACTAATGGACATTCAAACGTATCGATACAGAATTACAACATAAATTCGTATGCTTTAAAATGATGCCGGGGTATCGAAAGGGTATGTTCATTGCACGGCATTAAAAGATTCGCGACACGTTCCCGTAGCGGGATGCCGTGACGTATTTTGGCAAGCAGCGGCTTGCCACGCAGTTTTTCACTATTGCCAGTGCATCTTCTTCATCTGCAATAAACGATCCAAATCCCAATCTACCATATTAAAACTGAGGATAATCTAAGCGGCTAATGTGAACTCACTTACGGAAAAATCCCTTGCCATGCCGTCCCGGTCTGTATAAGTGTTCCATCGCTCAGATGGGCCGATTGCCGATTTTAAATTTATAATTCTCTTCTTAAATATAATATCTATTTATATTATCTCAATTACCGTCACTATTAGGCCAAGACTATGCTTTTTATGTTAATATAAAATAAAAATTAAGAATACACCTATATATACATTTGTAATATATGTATGTTTGTAATCTACAGCCATTAGAATACCGACAAATATGGAATTCCAGATGCTCGACCCACGTAGTTACCAGAGTATTATCTCCATGCGATATTGCTTAGTAATGACACGCAACCTGATACTGTTTGAGTTTCGCTGAAAGTACTAAACCCGGATGTACGGTTCAAGTCGTTACCGGATCATTAAAACTTATCCGGCGTTCGCACGCTAGTCTCACTTGCTTTGTTAATGTTTCATATATTATTTTCATGTTAGTTAATTCAAACAAACTAAATATTATATAACAATTAACATAAAAGGAACCCTATTTTCTTTACCCAAACTATTATATTTAAGCATACGAACCTCATGATAATGTGAGAGCCTCGTAGCTAAGTGATTTACTAAGTCTACCATTAAGCACGAGGTATCTGGTTTGACATTGGCCGGGCAAGTGACTTAATACTGTCGCACCCGTGGAAGAGCCATGCAGAAGCACATGCTGATGTACTTATTGGGCGGGCTAGTCCGGAGTGACACCTCGGGCTCACATAATTCTCAACGTGAAATGGTAGTTGTACTTGAAACGATGTTTTTACTGTGTTTCGCTGAGTGAGTGAGGATAGTAGATCCCCTTAAAAAATGCCGCTTAAGTGTCGTAAAAAGCCGGCAACTCAACCAATTCGCAGACTGTATCGAGGTTATCCATGGATGGCGGTGTTCTCTTACCATATAGAAGACCCACCTGCTCCATCGCTATACAATCATAAAAAAAATCATGCCAATTAACAACAACACATAAGCCATTAATGGATGATATACTGTAGCTTATATCTGTTTTGATCAAATTAGCTTTTAAATCTATAGCATATCATATGAAATCAATTTGTTTAGAAATTATAATATGATAGACACATAGGCACATAGCAACATTGTAATTGTGACATAAGAAAAACACTCAAAAAACATGTTTTTCTACATAAAATCTTTTTTAAGTATCATGAAATTTGGTATATTATAATTTATATATTTGATAAAATATCGAGACAAAATTGAAATTTGTCTGATTTTCTTTTACGCAAGGTATTTATGACACGCCAAGAGTAAAAATGTTATTGCAATAAATTTGTAGTCGATAAGTAGACCTTCTTTTCTCAGTGTTTGAGTGCCACGAATTCAAATTAGAAGCCGAGCTATCTGTGCATTAATGAACAGGTAACAAGCCGTAGTAAGGACGCCTCGCTATTTCGAACAATTATGTTCAATCATTATCATTAAACTTGACGAAACATTGTGGGAAATCTGGTGAAATTTCCGATTCTCAACAAAACTTAAACAAGTGTAGGAAGTTTTAATGAAGCTATAAACGGTTATCGCTGAATACGAACTAGTTCTGATATTATCCAACTTTGTTAAGGAGACACTCGTTACTGTTATGAGAGATTTAAATCTATTACCACTAAGTTAAGCCGGTTTTAACGTATGAGTAACTAGCAGACACTAGCAGATCTCACCAACACGGTTGTTTGACAGCTAATGCCTTGTACGAAATTAATCTGTTTATTCTAGACACTATTTTACTCATCTATTTAAGTTCAAGTTTAAAAATTTATTGTATTTAACACTTCTGCGTATGCAGGGGCTTAAAAAGCGAATGTTTAATTTGAAAATGTATTTGATCCTAATAAAATTGTACTTTATTTAAACATAAAAGATATAATAATTTAAAAAATATCATCACTACTGCAAACTATAGAGAAATATATTTGTAAGTTCGTCTTTTTATTTAGTTTTTCAAATTTGGGCAATCAACATGTTTGTATTGAATACTGACCTGGCTTAATTATCGCACTTCATCATACGAAAGTGATTTATGTGAATGTTAGAATAAAATATTTAATTACTATATACTGTGTAAAGAAAAGTTGCTTGGAATTTTCTTTAACGAGAATTTATTTAAAAAGCTACTTGTAACTGACTGAGTAGTCTAGTCTAGGTCCATACAATGACTCTCTTTGAATAAGTTAAACTGTAGACTCATGTCATAGCCTTAGATATAAAATGTATCGCTTTATAAAATGTATGTAAAACTATACTATAATTTTATATGACACTCTTGACACTACGATTCTTACATAAACATTATTATTACTCAGTATCAATAGGATATACACAATTGACTTAAATAATTCTTTGATGACGTACTAATAAAAAAGATAGCTATTGCACCATACAGGTTCACTCTTATCTTCACAATATTATTGTAAAGTTGGAAATTATAATTCTAATTATTCAAAATACTACTTTTTCTGACCTTTAATCAATTAAAAGAATAACGCAAGGATATTCATTTGAAAATCTTTATGACATATTCGAATTTGTGGCAAAATGTGGCTCAAAATTTGATAATTTAATTTCTATAAAGTAAATTATGACTGGGTCATCGCAGGAAATAATAATGGTGTAAATTAAACCTTTTCAAGTACTTTGAAAAGACAAATTATTTGATACTTAACAAAATTATGAACCGTAATATTAAATATAGAGATAATTATCATATCATAAAGTCATATGAAAATGCTGTTTTGTACAAACTCTGTCTGATTTTTAAGTTATTTCAGTTATACTCATTTATTTAAATATTAAGTGACTATACACTATATACATATTAAGTGACTGCAATTTTCCGACAACGCAAGTGCTGGGGGTATCCATGGGCGGAGTATCGTTTAGCCTGATGAGCCTCCTGCTCGTTTGGCACCGTTTTAAAAAAAAGTAAAAATCTATTTCAGTACGTCTTCTGCAAAAATTCTGCACACTTTGCCTTAAATAAAACAATTCTGCCAAACTGCAAGCGGTGATTCGAACGAAATGAGTCCATTAAATGTTATTTTATTGATATTAAACGTTAATATAAACAAATACGCTACTTGATGGTATGATTATAGCAAGAATTTTCAGTTTGAATTGCAGAAACTATGAGCATTTATTTTTATAAAAGACAAAGTTTTGTTTTTTCTATAAAGATTTTATCAGTTATATATGTTACATATAAAATATAGATTTTAACTTTATTATAGAAAGTAGTTATTTTATTTGTTAAATAAATATTTATTACTACAATAATAATATATATTTAGTTATATATTTAATTTTATATTGCTGAACTGAACTTTTAACCTTGTTCATCCTTCAATGTTCATTTTCATTAATCTCAAGAGTTATTTGAAAGGAAAGTTATGAAATTTTAGTATCAAAGATATAGTACTTGTTTAACAGAAAGCTTTCAAATTGTCAAACTTTCTTTTTTTATTTATATTTTGCTTCATTAAATGAAATTTAAACATATATTAGTTAAAAAAAAACTAATCTAAAGTATTTTTGTATTCATTAAAAGTAAAAATCTATTTCAAATAGTAACGATAATTTTTAACACCAATCATCGAATTTAAGTTCTGACTAACCCATTTATCTAGATGATATCAAATATAAATCATTAAAAAATAATTAAGTGTGGTGGGCAAGGTAGGATACCCACAGCCAACGTGTTGGATTTTAATTGATATCTCACCTGAACAAAAGATTGCGACTTGCTAGGCCGCCAACCGATACAATTCCTCCATCTTATGATGTATTTGAAAATGTTTAGTTCCATTTTCAAGAAAAAAACTACATTAAAGTCGATCAATCGTCGCGTGAAATTTATAACACCCAATTTTTGAAGTGATACTCTCAAAAGTTGGAAAACCTAAATTCAAAATGGCTTTTCACAATATGATATCGAGAACCATACACGTCCAGTGTGAAAGACCTTATTATTATTATATTTATTTACTTATTATTATATTATTATTACTATATTTATTTACTTGAAGTTTTATCAATTTGTTCGCGCAACTTTTAATGAGCGCATAACAGGAGATCGACACTTTGACCTACTTGTAACCCGGTACCGGATTGATTTAAAACTCTTCAACGCTCATGTCCATGTAAAAAATGTTATAAAAATATCTATTGGAAAAGATATCAATATGATTATTCAAGACAAGAAAATAGAAATAATATTATATACTATTCACCAAACGGTTAATGCTCTATCTAAAATGGAAACCAATTAAGTCATCTTAATAATTAATTTAATCGTGTAACTAAATGTATGTACAACTAGGTATATTAATTTTTTTTAAATATAAACCAAGATTGCATGTTCTAGTAAAAATATGCAAAGTCATTTGGGAAATGTTGGCCGTCAGCGATCTGATAAAACATTCGTGCATTAGTTTAGGTGAATAAATTATTAATATTCCGGCAGATTTGGCCTTTTACAATGTAATTAACAGTTATAAGACAAATTCCACAACTTGCCGAGATAAAATTCATAATTCTGCAAATTCGACGGTTTCCTTAAACATAAATTTTCTTAATTATGGTTTAATTAAATACTTGTATGACTCTAAAAGTATTTTATTTGCATAGACAAAGGAAGGAGTAGCTTCTCATTTCTATAAAAAATAAGGACTTAAATACAACCAAAAATATAAATTTAATGTAATACAATTCAATAATTAATTAATAATAAATTTCTATGGTGTAAAGGCTTCTTTATGAATAATTAGTTACGTGAGTACATATTATGGTGAAATAAATATATTATAACCTAAAACAAGACAGAAAACACAGAAAGATTTTAAAAATAATAAGAAAAGTATGACTTGGCAATGAAATGGATAAAAGCATATAAAAATATTTACTGTATCAATTAAGATTAGATAAAGAGCACATAGATTTATAAGACGGACAAAATTACATAGGTATGTGAATCCCACGTTGTACTTAAACAGAATCATACATATCATCTCAAGAGAGTCAATTAAAAAAAGAATAATATAATAAAAAGTACTTAAGCTATTATCAAACACAATCTCTGTAAAAAAATTGCAAAGCAGCACGTACTATCAATTTAAGACCGGTTGTTACGGTCCTCGGAATAACAAACACAGATCAAACACAATTTTCGTTTTGGATTTCGTCACAATCGGATATATCGTATCCATAACGACAAGATAAGGCTATTTGATATGAAACAAACAGTTTTACAATGCTTCGTACCGATCGAGCGATGTTCAATCAATTACCATCCACGACACGATTTAGAACGTACAAATGAAGACAAATCGTTGTTTCCAACTATTCCTGGAGCACTTCTACTATAGAGACTCGAATGCATTTAATGAAACCCCAGCAATGGAGAAATCTTTATTAAAGGCAATAAATTGAATAATTTGATAATAATGAAAGAATTTTTTTTCATTTATTACTATATCTGCCACACGCTCTGTCTAAATTTTGAAATTCTGAAAATATAAGAAAACTTACATCTGCATAATATATATTGGGATTATATAAAAATATTTCCGTCAAGTAACAACCTAGATACAAAGTTTTTCAGTCAAACTGAATTTTTTCTGAAATATAAACTTGCTAAATACTTGGTTTAAAAATGCATAAAATATCTTTTTATAACTTTTAGCTTTAATTTTAAGTATAAAATATCTCCAAACTTGAAAAATAAGATGATTATACCAGCTTTTTTGATAAACTTTAGTGTAATTTTTTTTACAGTTTTTATTTTATGGTTTTAAATGTGTACCATGAAACTAGAGGTTTCGGGTACGAATCCCGGTCCGGGCAATTATACTTTAATTTATAATATATTCGATCTCTGGAAGGGCTTGACAGTGGCCGGGCGAGTGTCTTAATACTGTTGCACCCGTAGGTAGCCATGCTGATGCATTAAGTGATACCACGGGCTCACAAAATATTCAGCGAGAAACGGTACTTGTACTGTGTTTACAGTACGTACTAAAGAGTGCTGTTTAAGAGGCGTAAATATCCGGCAACACAACCAATGTGCGGACTGTGGCGTGGTTGTTCATGGGTGGCGGTGTTACCGGCGGTGCCTACCATATAGGAGACCCACCTGCTACCTTGTCCGCTAAAGCATAAGAAAATAACAACAATAACATATTTTTTACCAAGTTAAAGGTTTGGTTATGTGATAAAAAGAATCTATTATAAACGAAATAAAAGTTTCCACAGGCTGACTCGGCTTCAAGAATGAAAAATTATATTACCATACACGCTTTTATAACACAATATTTCCCCATAAATAAAACAAGAATTATATTAGCTATTTTCTTACCAACGCGTAAATCAAAGAAACTCTTCTTAATAGAATAAAATGGCAATCTTTTTGTAAATAAAAGTGTCATAGCAAGCGAGTCTAGTGCAGTCGCACCTGCGGGCTTGAAAGTGTTCCCAGGCGTATTGCCGGGAGTCTAAACGCTTATGTCGCTCGTTTTCACGGCAATAGCGATCAAAATAGGTAAGATAAACTCATATTTATACACTAACCAGCTGACTCTGCAGACCTTGTTTTGCGATATATATATGAAAGTTTGATATATGTTGTCGCGGACTTTTTTATGGAGAATCTAAATATTATATCTCTCGTCGTTAAGGCAGCGTTCTTAAGAAACAGTAACATTCGATTGCTTTTTCTGTGACTTAATTTAAAAATTTAAGTGCCATGAAAAGGTGCTCACCCGCGAGAGTACCATGCTCACTCATGTGAAAGCCATGCTGAAGCACTAATTGGGAAGGCTCATACAAAATGAAACGGTACTTGTACAGTGTTTCGCAGAGTGAGTAGGATATCGGAGGCACTTAAAAAACCCGGCAACACAACCTATGCGTGAGCTGTGACGCGGTTGTCCATGTGCGGCGGTGTTCTCTTACATAAAAGGAGACCTACCTGCTTCGTTGTCCGCTATACTATAAAAAAAGTTAAAATTGATATTGTTTGGCAAACAAATAGTTATATATTTTAAATGTAGTCAGACCTAGTCGCTGTCGCCTTACAAAAAACCCCACCCTTAAGTCAGCTCCTTGATTTTATGCAGTACTATTTTAAGAAGGATTTTTAAATCTCAGTAAGAGGCAAAATAATTCAATGTGTTCTTAACTCCTCAAGTAGGTTTACTTTGAGCAAACGGCGCACTGTTAATATTATTAACGTACACTGCGAGGATAATATTTTGTAACTAAAAATTAAAAGCAAGACTGTCTTATAATTTTTTTTAAATTATTATTGTATGCTTGAAATATTCAGAGGAAAATGTTTATGGATAATGTTAAGTATAAGTTATATCAATTTGTTGGCAGTACTTTCATTATAATATATTATTTATTTTCATAAAATATCTTATCTTCGTCTATTACAAAAATAACTCCTTGTTAGCTATTTTTATATTTGTATTCCGTAAACTCAATTCAAGGTAGGAATCCATATAATCTGATTCTGATTAACTAGGCATATCTTACACTAGAGGTCTGAAGTAATCTGAGGCATTTTTTCAATTGGCAGCCACAGTAATGTGGTCTCATCAAAGCGAAAGCCTGGATCGGTGCTCTGCGGTGAAACAGCATACGTATGAACTTTATTTAGGTAAAATCTTATCTATAAACTTGCCGATTTAGCGTATATTGCTAACTTCAGTAAGCTTTAAATTTGTTGCCTAGGCTAATCTTAATGCCACATTTGAATAAGTTTTGGCTTTGTTCATAAAATATATCTTAACGAATTTCTATACTTACCCGTAGGTTAGTTTATGTGCTTGAAATCTAAATCTATACAAATGACTTCTCACTTCACTCATAAGTTTGTTTTAAATTAATAAACATAATTTCAACGTTACTTGTAAAACCACGCTTTCAAGAACAAAATAAGGTAATGCAAAATGCAAAAAAATATATGAAAGTGAGAAAACTGAAATATGCATGATTTTAGTTGTATTTTTAATTAAATTTTATTCATCAAAGTTCAGTCACATTGCAGTCTGTAAATCTTAACACACTTAAACGAAAATTTTAAAATATATTTAGACCCCAATTAACATTCTCTTCAATCAATCTTCCATCAATATTCATGGATCTAGACATAAATACCAATAAAGTGAATATAAAAATAATAGAATATCAATCTTATTCTGCTATAGTGCGAAGTAAAAACAAGCTAAAATCATATTATCTGGTCTATGACTGCGTGCGAAAAACTAAGTTTTATTTGAACAAATTCTCAATGGCCGTGCGTTCGCCTATCGGATGCCAAAAGGCAATACAAACAGTTATGAGCTATACAAAACACGTGCAATAAATGAATGCCTGCAATAAAATCCATCCATTTTGTTTGGATACATCTTGATGTGACGTCATCACTCATATCGCCTGAAGCCATTATTCAAACTGACACAACATCAGAGTACATCAGTCTTTACTAACAGGATAGATAAATAAACATTCCTCAATAACAAATTCTATTGTTTCCTATAAATTTTATATATATATATATATATATATATAATTCTTTCTTTTACTACCTTTGAGTTACATTGTATTAAATATATGAAACTCCCTACTTTCAGTTTCAACTGCATAGCATATAAAACAAAGAAGGAACTCTGCATTTAAATCTTAAGTGAAAATGGAGGAAACTAATCAATATCGGAAGCTGTTAGGTTATTCGGACCTACTGCCGTATTATTAAAAATTTTGCAGTATATAAAAAACTAAAACTGCAACTGTATTGACAGTGGCCGGGAGTGTCTTAATACTGTCCCACCCGTGGAAGAGCCATGCTGAGGCAAAAGCTGACGCACTAATTGACTGGTTCTTCCGAAGTAGGACACGCCATGGGCTCACAGAATGCTCAGCGTAAAACGAGTGAGTATATCAGAGGCCTTTAAAAAAATTGCCATTTAAGCGACGTAAAAAGCCTGCAACACAACCTATGTGCGGAATGAGGAGCGGTTGTTTATGGGTGGCGGTGTTGTCTTACCATATAGAAAACCTACCTTATAAAAAAATATATATTTAAACGAAACCTATAAACGTTGCTGAGGACTCGTACATATCTATACAAGAAAAGGATACTCGTAAAGAACTTAACTCAATTAAAACGCTGGAGAATTTGTAGCTGTGCAGACCTCCGTATCTCCTAATATCGTTACATTAAAAGCGGTTAGTGCTTTTAGCACCGTTCCCATCTTGACTTACATTATTACATTATATGACCCTTCGTGGTCAGTACAGAATTTTGGTAATAGAATATATTTGAGATACTTTTCAAGTTCTCGTTAATAAATTGACGACTCCTGTCACTAACTTAAAGTAAAATTTACTTACCTTACTGAAAGTTTAGTTATAAGAGGTTCTTTTTTGTAAGCATCGGCAAAATGACTTATTGAGGTAGACATCCACAGGTCGGTATCGTTATAAACGGACGCATCGCACGCAACGGATCGGTTGTATGCTTTGTATAGATACTCATATAAGTCGGCAATGCCGACACCATTGCTCTGAGAGACAACTTTTGAGATGCGTGCCGGTGACATACGGAATGCCACCCTCATCTAGATGTGAACCCGTACGCTGCCGATACAGTGGAAGCACTGTGAAAATTTTTTACCATTGACGCGATGTGTCCGTTGCACTACTGACCTGTGAACACTCACCTTTAAAAACAGATTTTTGATAAATAACACCAGTGGAAGAGGCATGCAAAAGCATATGCTGACGCACTAATTGGGCCAGCTCCTACGAAGTGATACCACGGTCTCACAGATTACTCTACATAAGACGGTACTTGCACTATGTTTCGCAGAGTCAGTGAAGATATCGGAGATATCTTAAGTGTGCCGCTTGAGCGGCGTAAAAAGCCGACAACACAACCAATGCGAGGATTGTGACGCGGTGTTTCATGGGCGGTGGTGTTCTTATACCATATAGGAGACCCACATGCTCTGTTGCCCGCTACTGAAAAAAAACATATTAAATGTTTAAAGTGGTTTGTGAATCAATTTTGAGTTTGATTTTAGTTTACTTGAATTATATATTATTATAAAAAAATAGGTAACACATAAAATATACAGACATTTGTGTGCGGATCGTTTAGTAATAAATAAGGCCTTTGGCTAAAATTTGCTTCATTCAATCATTGATTTTTTTTAAATTAGTTTATGTTAAGTTTGACTGACTTCTCATATCTTTTATGTTGAAGAAATCTAATTTCCTTAGTATCCCGTAGGATGTAAAATAAGTGTTATAACGTAGAATGTAAGGCCCGTTGGAATTTATTAGACCTTTCTCGGTAACGGCTAACTGTGCCATCGTTCCGTATGATGTTGAACTAGTCTAGGAGACGAGTACTTCACTTACATATTGATACAACTTTCTGCTCCTTTTTTTACATTAAATATATCAATGAGAGGCTTCTTTTTTATATGAACGGTGGCTAACGCGCAGGAGGCTCATCTAGGGCAAGCGGTCTTACGCCCATAAACACCCAACCCATGAAGACTGGCCTTTAAGACCGCTCTTTTCTTTAAGGTACCCAAGTCGTATTGGTTTGGAAATACTCCTGCTGGCAGCTAATTCTACAGAGAGGTGGTGCGCAACCACAAAATATCCCAAAAAAGCTCAGTCGTGGAACGACAAACATCGAGGTGAAAGCGATGAAACTTTGTATTCCGCCGTGATGTTCGATGGTGAAACTCAAATTCTTTATTCTCGAGATAGATATAGTCAGAGAGTATATATATCGTAATGTTTTAATATTATTCAATAAATAAAACCGAAATTTCTCACACTCATTTATCTCACAACTGACTATCGATTACATACAAAATTAATTACATAATATACTATAGTAAAAGTATAGCACTAAGTTTATAATAGATTTTACATTTACCTAAATTACCTAAATACACTACAAATAAAAATGATAATCTTATTTATAATTAATATATATATATATATATATTTGTTATTGCCAAGATATCAATTCTATTTAACATAAAAAGAATAAAATTTCAACACTAAACAAATTTTGACTCAGGTTTCGTCTAATAAGTAACTAGATCAAGCCGTCAACTTGACAAAGGATATTTTCCATTTTTAGAACTTCTAGATTTTATTACCGATAGAAATATTTTTGATTATGAACTGTTCAGGTTACTACGAATTTCAGTAATCTTAACTTTGTAAAGAGTATTCAGAATATTTACGTGTTATATTGTCACAGTCATCTGGTGGGATCCGCTATTTGATTGAATGATTAGTGAGTTCATTGAATGACAACATTTATCTGAATTACTAGTATTGAACAAGCGTCACTCAACGTCTTACTAGTTAGCGGTTTGTAGCATAGCCCTTTAAACAGAGCGGACGTAAAATCAGCCAACTGATAGTAATCTAGTTTATTTTTTCTTACTGCAGCGTTAGTAGTTACCAAAACAAATATGGCGTCAAAAACCTCGTACAGCTGATAACACTGTTAATATTTTTTAGATTAATTTTACTTTAAAGTGACCTTTTCGTAATAAAATAGTGTGACCGCATCTTTACCAAACCTAACCTAATCTAACCTAAATATATTTTGGTCTTATATATCATTCAACTACGCTAAATACCGTTTAGTCAAGACGTTGAACGTTACATTCAACAATTTGACGAGTTTTTCTTTAGTCATTCAACTAAATGTCGTCATTCAATGATCGCGCTAGTCATTCGATCAAACAACGGATTTAACCAGATTACTGTGACATAGATGTTATTGTAGCGAATATAACAATATATAATGTACATTTAGTCTTTATTCGACGAATTAGTTCTTTTTTGAGTAATGAATTCCTTTTTATAAAGTCGAGGTGCCATCTCCTAGTCTGAACCTCAATCCCGTAGCGGAAATTAGCGTACATTTCATTACGCTCCATCGAAACTGTTCGCTTTGCGGCCGTCTTCGTGTTTTCCACATGCCCATGCCATTTAACGATGCTGACTGACCTTTGAGGATAAGTCAAAGCTTTAGAATATTTCTTTACCGGATATGTATCAAATGTCTAAGATATTCACATCATACCAACAACCAACTCATGGGTCAGCTACCGAAATGTAGATTAAAGCCATCTCGCCCTTTTAAGACTACCGGTGTTGACTTTACAGGTTTTATAAAACTGCGGCTTTCACCAGGAAGAGGCTCAAAATCTAAAAAATACAATAACTTTATAAGATGGATTATAGAATATACATGTACATAGACTATAGAAGAATATCATGTCATAAAATGGCACAAAAAGCACTTACATATTGTAAAATTTCTTATTAGTTTACGTTTGGTGAACCAAATAAGGACACGTACCTACAAGTACTTCAAATAAAAAATACTAATGATTTCAGATGTGATGCAAAATTATGGCTTTTAAGAGGCATAAGATTGTGACAAGTGTAGTAGACTTAATTATTATTTGAATGCCACAAGCAAGCAAAAATGGTATTCTTATTTTGTTGGAGAGAGTTTGCGGGACACACAACAAGCCAACGCCGAGCCAATTTAATGTAACTCGTTAAAAGTTTAACCAGACTGAGAATTGTGTACTCAAAAAAGTTTGCAACTTAGGAGCTAATAACATTGAAGCTATCACCCACTTTGAAATGAAATTCCATTCAAATAAAATAACATTTCCGGTAAATCACTTAACAGGTTATAATACTGTTCATATTTCCTGACTTCAAAGGACTCGGTATCTTTTAGCACGAATCAAAGAGACATCTAATAGATAACGAAAGAGGTCCAACGGTATTTTTGGTCTGATGTGCTTCAAATATTGATAAATGAGTTTTTATACGTTTTTACTTTTTTATCACAGATCATATGTTAAAACTGTATAAGTTATCATCAATTATTCAAAGTTCTTAAGCCACATAGTAACATTGGTTGTGTTGCCGGCTTTTAAGGCCACTGAAGTGGCATTTTTAAAGTCCTCCGATATCCTCAATCACTCAGCGAAGGACAGCAGAAGCACCGTTTCAAGTACAACTACCATTTCACGTTGAGTATTTTGTGAACTCGTGGTATCACTTTGGACTACCCGACTCAATTAGTCCATCAGCAGACTGTATTAAGACACTTACCCGGCCACTGTCAAGCCCTTCCGGAGACCGAATAAATTATAATTTTTAATTGTCCCGAACGGGCTTCGAGCCCGAAACCACTTGCTTTATATGTAGACTTATTAAACCACTTAGCTACGAGATTTTCAAAATATAATTCTATTCTGTGGTTCACATTTGAAGGTGTGACAATAATATAAAATCTACAGCATTTCAGTGTTATATGATACATTTAAAAGTATAAAACATTTGATTTTACAAGAAGTTATAAGATTAAACAACTTGAGATCCAATTTACCTGTTCCACTACCTGGCTGGAATAATTCAGATTGTACTTGTATCTTGGTGGTACACTGAGTGTAGCATTTAAAATATTTATAATTTTTTTTATAAATATTTTGTGATATAAGAATTAAATATAAACTTCCTTAGTACCAGAAATGTATCTTCCAATTAAACTACTGATGTTATT
The DNA here is from genome assembly GCA_018230265.1 of Delias oraia. Taxonomy (NCBI): domain Eukaryota; kingdom Metazoa; phylum Arthropoda; class Insecta; order Lepidoptera; family Pieridae; genus Delias; species Delias oraia. The sequence continues at coordinate 6,110 of DWCF01001892.1, read as the reverse complement.
TAATTTACTTAACTTACTCTAATGTTATACCTTACCATAGTGTTGACAAAGTAAATATATTTTTTTATATTCTTTGCGAACAACGGAGCAGGTGGGTCTCCTATTATATGGAAAGAGATCACCGCTGTCCATAAACAATCGCGCCATATTCTCAGATAGTAAATATTATATTTAATTATATTTTAACATAAAAATTATCATTTATTTTCTAATAAGTAAACCTAAGTATCTCAGTAAACCATCAATTAATAACATTATCATATTATTATTAAGTGCCGCTTAAGCGTCGAAAAAAGCCGGGAACACAATGTGCGGACTGTGGCGAGATTGTTCATGGGTGGTGCAATTTTACACGTAGCAATTTTTACTTTAAGTACCATGAAGCGACAGGTATCGGGTTCGAATCCTGGTCTCTGTCGAATTTGGTCTCTGGAAGAATATCGGAGGCCCTTAAAAATGCTGCCTAAGTTGCGTAAAAGATCGGCAACACAACTAATGCGAAATTTGGCGCGGTTGTCTATGGACAGCGGTGTTCTGTTACCATGTAGGAGACTCACCTGCCCCATTGTCTGCTAAACGATAATAAAATTGATTATTTGGTCAATTAGACCACATTACAATTTATTTTGCATAAAAAGTAAGCAAATGTTTTGTTACATTCACCCAGTGTGTCTTAACAATAGAATACACAGTTTTTATTAAGCGCATCGCTAAGGTTTTTAATCAAATTCAAGATAAACTTCAATTTTGTTGAGCTTCGAAGCTAATGTGTTTTTCAATTGCATATGTGCCTTGTAAAAGGAATTAGGTTAAGCTATTAAAACGATTCGTTACAATAAACGTACTAATTGAATTCTGAGTTTGTATTATTATGTTGCTTTACTTCTACCATACGCTTTTACTATACCTACTATATTTTACTTAACTTTCTACATAAATTATAGATTGTAACTTTGTCTCTAGCATATTAGTGGCGAGAATTTCATTTCATGAATGGAAGTTAGCTGCAAATAAAATGCAAATTGTGATTCCTTATGTTTCAATCACTTTACAATGATATCACATGTCCTTAGAGATAACGCATAAGTTATCTCTAAGTATTAGATAATATTATTACTTACTAATATATATTTAAGAAAAGCAAATATATTTCTATAATATAGCTGTTATGTAGCTAACTGGTAAAACAACGTTTAAAATGTGACAGACGCAATGGCAAATTCAGATTTTTGTTAAGTGTTTATAGATAAAATTTAATTTTAAAAAATAAAATTCTTAATATAAATAATAGGTTTCAAATGTCGTATTTCAATTTTTATGAGAGAATAAAATAATTGAGTTTTATATAATTTGTAGATAAATATCATACTAAAATAAAATTTCTATCTTTGAAGTAACACAATACGATGGATTATAATTAAATTACAATCCCTAAGAAGGTTAGACAAGATTTATTGTAGATAGAGATGAGTATTTTTTAAATAACAATCTAATAATGACATAAGAAGCCTAGAACCTGAAACCTCCAATTTTACGATTAAATCGTTCAAGTTTGTTCATTAAATTATTTTTTTATCTTTTCCTGTATAAAAAATTTGAAGATTTTATTTATTTGAACACGCCAATCTCAGAAACTACTGGAGCATTTTGAAAAAACTCTTTCAGTATGGAATATTCGAATTGTCGATTATAAAAAAATCCAAAACTATTGATTAAGTTACTATTTATAAAAATTATATAAATTAAATGTAAAAATTACCAAAACAAATGCTAGTTCAAGCAAGAAGAAAGAACGTTTGTGTATTAAAATAATTATTTGTGAGCTACTAATTTCCAAATTAATTAATTTTAAACTAATTTCGAATACTAAAGGAAGTGTATTAAAGATATGTATTTAATTTTATATGAATAAAATTTGAAAATGCAATTCAGTAATTGAGTTTCTTAACATTGCTAAAGAATTTGAAGTCTGAAACTTGAAAAGTACAAATTGGGAATCAAGAATGTTCTAGATGGTATAAATTTATTCATGATACAATCTAACTGCAACTCCCACCGCAAACACATTTATACTTCCCGACCCGATATTTAAGTTCCACAATTTCAAAAATACATATTAAATTAGCTGACCCGGCATTAAATTACGAAAATTATAAACCTATATGTTTTCCTATTTTTATAGGCATCAATCTCTATAACTTTTCTCTAGAACATAACTTATCATTAAGACAGCGTTTGTAAAAAAGTTATAAAAAAATGTTTTTATTTTTATTTTTTTGTTATTGTAAAGCGGTCAACGGAGCAGGTGGATTTCCTATGTGGTAGAACACCGCCGTTCTTGAACAACCGCGCCACAGTCTGCGCATTGGTTGTGTGCCGGCTTTTTACGCCGCTTAAGCGTCACTTTTAAGGGCCCCCGATATTCTAACTAAATCTGCTAAACAAAGTTAGTGCGTGAGCATATGCTTCAGCATGGTTCTCGCACGGAAGAGCGTATTTGTTTTTATAAAAAACACAACAATGGAGTGGGTATGTATCGTGATACTTTCAATAAGGATATAAGCAAATGGTTTAAAATAATAAACACTGTTTTATACAACGTTAGTGAAAATGTCTCCCAAAATATCACCAACCCTTTTCTCGAAACTCAAAATGATCGCTTAGTTATACTCAAAAACTGCTATTGCTAGAGGTTTATAGAAAATCCTTTGTTTTTCAATTTATTAGGGGGCATTAAAACCGTCATTTTTTAATGTTTATTTACGTAGTTCAACAGAATTGTCTATTTTTTTAGGAATGGCTAACTCTCTGTAGGCCAAACTGGTCTTTATTAATACACAGGCTGAGGGGCTCGCCGAGAAATTAAAATTTTACCAAAACTAGCGCAAGGGCGTCTCTTGTGAGACACGAACCTCGGCTTGGGCCGTCGCGGGATTGTGTTCCGCCTCAGCAGCCGGATAGCGGCTCAACTATTCTGTTCAAGACAAGTCTATTCGGCACAAAGATGGGTCCTCGCCATCGTCTTTTACTGTACTTAAATCGTACAATCTAAATAGCAAGACATCGAATTGAATCCCAAACTCAATTCAACTGAATCCAGTGGAGTTTCTGAAACTTCGTTTTTTCGTAGTAGTAGTAGTAGTACTGATTTCGTCGCGTATCTCGCGATATCAGTGTAGTCACCATTATCTATCATTGTTGGAAATAGACGCCATAGTTACACTCAATGAACGTACTTCCTGTTAAAGGAAAAAACCTGAATTAACTTAACATTAATAATTATATTAAATAAGATTAGTAATATTGAAACTTATTATTTTATTTCAGTTTTCGTCATTGTAATAAATATTCTTTATAATAGAACTTAGCATATTTTAATAAATATATTTCAAGAAAGGCGCTGATTTAACTTGTTAAGCGAAGATATTAAAGTATCTAAAGCTAATTGGCATGTTATGCTAAAGATACCAAGAATTCCTAGAATAGCAGGGTGAAATAATACTAGTGTGTTTCCTAGAAAAGCATAAGAAGCCGCCATCATAAGCAAAGCGTGATATGCCGCGTTTTCCATGGCGGGGTGAAACCTTACTGTAAAGGAAATCCACCTACTCTTTTGCCCGCTCGCATACTGTGAATATAAACATGGGAATTTTCAGCAGCTTTGAAAGAACTTCGTACAAATTAAACATAGCTAGAACATCTGTTAAACAGTTAATTAAGGCGTTTCATAAGTCGTATGTACTCGGCCTTTCGCTACACGGGGCTAAGTCTCGAACTTACACGACGACTGGAGTTCGCTGGCTGTATTCCACTTCGGCCTCAGGCAAATAAAACCCTCACTTGACTCGGCGCTCTGTTCAATTTTATAAGGCCTCACCAAAATAACGAGGTTATGTGGTCTTTTAAAATGAATTGAAACATTATTGTAATTTTCTTTTTGATAAATAAGAGAATTCAGTCTTAAAAAATTTTTAATAAATAAATAATCATATTTCAGTGTTTTAAAATTAAAACCGGTGGTTATCATAAAAGTAGTTCGGTCTGCATTAAAAAAGTATCCCTAATAAAAACCAACTGAAAAAATTATTCCAATTCGCAGTAGTAATCTTTCGTTTGACACTACAATCGCCAAAATCCGTCAAGATAGGTGTGGAACAAAGACAAAAAAGTTCGAATTGTATAATTGAATTGAAAAGTATATAATCTTCTATTTCGAGATCTTTGAAAACTAATTTAAAATATATGTGATACATATATATCTTACCAGTGAACCAGCTACAAATTTAGCTTCCGTAGTTTTAATTGCAATTTCTTTATATATGTAAAGAAAACCTTCTTGTATATCGTTTTCCTTTAATTTACTGTCACTTTAAGTGTCAATGTTTTTGCAAAATGAATATTGTCATTTGAAATTATTTTCAATATTACAATATATTTCAATTATATTCTGGAGTTATATAATAATATTTTAATAATGATTATAATATGTTGTGTAAATAAAAGAAAATTTATATCTTATACGCAATAATATTTAAAATTATTTCAAATGTCTATTCATATTGCAAAAAGACGGACAATATGTAAAAAGACTGAAATTATCTGTATATAATATAAATATATATTTAAACATAATTTAGAAATGCTGTTAACAAAGTGGATTTAAGCAGTAATTTGAAAGTGCAGGAATTGCAAGGTATGTCAGAACAGTTTCAACTCAATACATTATTAATTTCCCTAAGATTAGACGTCTTCAATGAACTACTTCGATATGCTTCCTGAGACCACGTGATGAGATTTAATTACTCACTAGAATAGTCTCGGATATTAAATTTAATATGATGCATTAGATTAATTATTGCAAGTTTCTAGGAATGTCGACTAGTACAAAGTGTCTATAATTTAATTTCTTTTAGGACTTACAATATAATAATACTTAGAAATTTGTTTCTTTTAAATTAACGTTAATAAAGTTTTCATATGTTGGTAATAATTGTATAACTAACACACGTGTAATAGAAAAACAATATTATTTCGTAAAATTTGGCAGTCCTAGTTGCTATATGCAACATCCAGTATTATACAGGCTACTTACTCGAGAAAGGACGGCACGGCTCATTAAAAATTAAAAACTGGCACATTAACACAAACAAAGGGATTTGGGACGAGATATGCTCGACTGGACGAGCGCTCTTACAGTAATGGGACATACTTTATAGGCGTCTCGAGTTCATTTTTAATTAGATGAATCGCACAGCTTTTATATGAACAGCAGCGTTGTGTTAAAATTATTTTTATATTTGTTTAATATATACGACAGCCATTATATATATATATTTTATTGAATGTAATATATGTATAAATGAGAACAATTGTCGTATTTTGAATAATTTTGTTCGTTTTATAACATCATATATACCTTCCATTTATTGTATTTGAATCAAATTATTATTGCTCTGTAAACAAATAAATTATATTAATATTTATTCTTATTGTATATCTCTTTTAATATTTCTTAAAACATTAATTTTTTATCGCCATTACGTTTTAAGATCACTAAGCAATCAAATCTATGTGCCATTTCATTCTTACGTCATAATAGCGTAAAGCACAGCTAATTTAAAATTAAGAAATTTTAATTTTCTTACATATAAACCATTAATATAGGCCATTACTACTTATTATTTAATATACAACAAACGTTTGTTTAGGCCTCTGTAAGTATCTTTCAATTTTGTGATATTTTTTTGCTTAAAATTTATTTATTTTTCTCCTAATGCTATAAACTTATTAAAGCATAGTATGTAATTTTTGTTATAATATTAATGATATATACCATTTGTATTTCTGTCTCTGATTTATTTGTATTGCAACCCCTTACATGGGTTTCTTTAATTTTGCTATACATCATCATCATCATCATCAGCCCATTCAAGTCCACTGCTGGACATAGGCCTCCCCTAAAGATGCTTGTTCATAGGGGGGTTATTTGCCTTAATCACCACGCTTGGCAGGCGGGTTGGTGATCGCAAAACTTCTGCTGTACTCGAAAGGGCGCTGCTGCCCACCCTCCGGTGAAGTGTCCTTTAGTCGCCTCTTACGACATCCCATTA
>DWCF01001891.1:0-27105 GCA_018230265.1 Delias oraia | reverse complement strand
TTGATAGTCGCCAGATTTACAAATAAAACCTCAATTTATTAATATAAATTATTTAAAAAATAATTGTTTGATATGTGTAGTCTTATGTATTTATATATCTGGGATATTGAATTTTTCCTTCATATAAAAAGTTATTTTGTCTAGCTGATATTATACATTATACAACAAATAAACTACAACATAAATACAAATTTTAAAAATTTATAAATGTCAGTGTCAAGTAACCTTTTGTTTCTGTCGATACACACTCAATAAGTTTCCGTAGCTTGTGCATAGGAGACGAAAGTTGCTGTCTGATTTCAGGGCGTAATTTAGGGACCACTTCGCTACCAATGCCGCGTTCTTCTCTTCCTTCAACTCCTTTGAACAATCATTTAAACATAAAACTGGAAAACAGTCGTTTTGTTTTAAACAACACAGTGCAAGTACTTCTATTCTGTGAACCTGTGTGTACATATCACATATGCTTCAGCATGGCTCACCCACGGGTGTGACAATTTTAAGACACTCGCACTTTCAAGCTAAAGACCGAATAAATTATAAATTTAATTCGGAGGTCGAACTCAATGTGTTTCGCTTATAAAACTACTAAGTTACGAGGCTCTCAAGAGGTTTATTAGTTTGAGACTACATGTCAGTTAAAGCTACTGAACTTACTAACCGTAAATAATTTGAATAATATGTTCAAATTGCAAGCAATGCTTTCAAAGAAATCGGCCACAACGCCTGACTCGGTTCCCACGTAAAATCGCGGTACAACATATAGAACCATAATTTGGTTGAAAGAGCACAAAAAGTTCTGAAGCTTGGCTGCATTTCTGAAATAAAAAAACAAATTTTGCTTTAGTTTTCATCAGTTAGGTGGTATCTGTAGTCTATTTAATCGTCAAAATTACCATGTCAAATTTGACAAAGTTTAAGATAATTAGTCTTTAAAAAGTCCCAGACAGCATTTGTCTAATATTCACAATTTATATAGCAAAACAATGTTTCCAGGTCAGCTAATCTAGAATGAATCTATAAAATGAAAGCTCTATAATGTTAGTATATATATATATATATATATATACACATATGTATCTAGATAGAAGTTTGTTTGAACGCTCTAATCTTAGGTAGGGCTGGTCCGATTTGAAAATTTCTTTTAATGATGGATAGTCCATTTATCGAGAAAATCTAAAGTCTAAAATTGAAATCTAAAAAAAATTTAAGTTATTTAAAAATAGGGATCCTTACTAAAAATCTAATAATTTAACCCAATGTGTAGAATGTGAAAAAACCTTACATCGCATACGCTGCGAAAAGTATTGATTATATGTAAAAAAAAATGTACTACAACTTTGCACGACGTATAATCATATTATATTTAAAAAAATAGATATCCTTCCTGAACGCCAATAATGTAACACTAGATGTAAAAGTTACCAAAAAATTAACCTTGCAAGGAGGATGTTAGTGAGTGACCGGGGTGAGTTATAAAATAAGATAATATCCCTAATAGATTATTAATTAACTAAAAATTCTAACAAAACGTAGTTACATGGTTTGTGGAAATGGATCGTGGAAGAGTCTCATTGCTTTAAAAAGATAGTCGCGGGCCTTCTTCAAATCGCCACACTCCAGCAGACAGGCGCCTCGCAGCGAATAGATACGCGCCAATTTCGATTCATATATCCACATTATACATTTATCTTGAGAGCAGCCCTCGCGCTAAAAGAAAATTGTAATTTATTGTGATAATAAACACCATCTAGGTTTCTGCGGTAGCGAAACTAATTTTTCTTTATTTAATTGCTGGCAAGGGAGATGGCGGGTCTCCTCGATGGTAAGAGATCACTGGTTTTTGGTTTAACGGGATTCGATCCTGATATGTTTCACTTCGTGGTAGGCCTATGAAACCATGTTTTTGTTGTTGTTTATGTAATCACGAGCTAGGATAACGGGAAACAGAGCACGCGAGTCTTCCCTATGGTAAGAGATCACCATGAATTTGCCCATGGGCAAGTATGCCACAATCCGAGCTTGCCCTGTTGCCGACTATTTACGCCGCATAAATGATAATATTTCAAGAGCCTGCGATATCCTCACTCATTCATTTTCATCACAAGTACTGCTTCACGCTGGTTTTGTGAGGCCATGGCATAACTAAAGAAGCTGGCCCAATTAACTTTAGACATTACCAAGATTTAATACGTACTTTGACGATTTCCTCAATTTCATGAAGGAGGTGTATGGCCTGAGGGACATTTCCATTCAGAATACTAAGATCCGCATATTCTAGATATGCATCGAACAATTTCTGATTGTTCCCTGTAATTAAAACTAAGTGACCTAATATTGTTTGAAATACGAGAGGCTTATCTAGGGTAAGTGGTCCATCGTCTATAAAAAATCCTAGAACGAACTGACTCGAGTGTTGTTTTTAATATTTTAAAGTTAAAAAAACTATTCGAAGAAATCATATGCGTAGAATGAAAAGTAGAATTAAAAGTATATCAATTTTGCTAAATTAATATGGGTGTACGTGGGTAAAAGCAAATTTTATTACAATCAAGTTATTTTTTACGCTGTGACAGACAATCTATAAACTATCTTGCGTGTAAAACTTTCTAATACTACAAATACATAGAAGTACATATTTGTAAAATATATTAACCTCAAAAATGTAATTTGAAATATTATTTTATATTTTTTCTACGTATTCAACAATTTAAATGAAGTTATCACAATAAGAAACCTAATTTGTTTATATAAAAACTATTTATCTTTTTCATAAATGACTTTACCGGCCCACTGACAGTGACAGATAGCTTGGGAATAGGCAACTAACAATATCGCCATACATTCACAATTATTCAGTTCCACCGACGAGAAAGACGGAATTTTTGTATCCTTCCTGATTTGTATCGAACGACTGACCCGTCGCAAATCAGCTAAAATTATATATTTGGTTAAACTCAAACATATTTGCAAATTTTCTAAATCTTGGGTAGTGAATATAAAATACTCATAAAATATATAAGAATATAATAATAGTAAGAACGACAGTGCTGTAGAAATTCGTTAGATCTAACATCAAGGTTGTCTTTATAAAGGTCATTTATTAATTGCTTAGTTATTAATATTATAATAAATGATAATATAAGTCAAAACAATTACCCACCTTCAGATTCAGTTAGGGACTTCGAGCTGCGAAGACTATTTAACTGTAACACAAATACAGAAAATCTACATATTATTACATTTTTTTATTGTATAGCGGGTAACGGAGCAAGTAGGTCTCTATTATAGTAAGAGATTAGCACTGCCATTAAACAACTGCGACACAATGCACGCTTTGGTTGTGTTACCGGGTTTTTACGGGTGGTGGGGTTTCTTGAAGGGTGTAATTTCACGCGCCTCCGATATCCTCGCATACTCGTGAAACAGTATAAATTTCTCGCTGGTATTGTGCAATATTTCATTCTTATTACCTCGATGTTTATCGCTCCAAAACTGAGCGTTTTTAAGTCATCTTGTGCCACGCACTAGCTGTTGAAGCAGCTGGCTGAAGTATTTCTAAACCAATACAACTGGAGGACCTTGAAAAAATTATACCCATCTCTAAAAGGCCAGCAACGCACCTGCTGTTGACAGCGTAGCCTGCTTGCGCAGAGGCTTGGGGGTGAACTTGGGAGGACCTATTATATTATTTATCCTAGGTGAAGCTTTCCAATTTAAAAAAGCTACAGTACATTTAGTTGCACTATATTATAAAAATAAAATAAATACTTCTTTTTATTAATTAATAAAAAACATACACCAAACTCGTTTATGTTAGCAATGGCGCTATAAATATTGCTCTCAGACACTTTTGACTCGGCGTTCAGAGTGCGAATCTGCTCTCGGGTTTGCTTCAACTCTTCCGTCTCTTTCTTAAGACCCTGAAAACGAAAGGGAAACGTATTTCTATCTCTCATTGTTATTTAAAAAATACAAATGAAAACCCTTTGTTTTTGAGGTAAACCCGCCATAGTAGACAATTTAAGAGAAACGTGTGACGTCATTATTATCCGCCTCAAAACAATTTATAATTTAATCAACATTGCTAGAACTAACATTATCCTATTAGTACGCAAAAGCATGGATAGTAAAACTGATTCTGCGTCTGCCTAAACATATGTTATTTCGCTTCACTCTTGCTGTCAAGATTTGTGTATTACCGTCTATGTACATAAAAATTACCCTTACATCATCACACCTGAGTCCGAAGAGCCGGGAAAATAGACCAAAACCACAACTATGGCACTTTCGAGTGTATCTCTCTAGATACAACAAGGCCCGCGCGTGCATCTCTCTCTGAAATTCATTAACAACAAAATACACATTTTTAAAAAAATCAAAATTGAGAGGCAAACAACCATGGCTCATGTAGAATAAGTGGTCTACCGCCCATACCACTATATGGCTAATTAATCACGTGATCTTAGTTGGCATTTTTAATCTCTTCTCCCCTATGCTGATATGAGGTTAGATTTAAGTCTACTCCCCGCCCCTGTATCAATATGTTTAGTACTTATAAAGAATCTTAAAAGTTTTCGAATATTATGTTTAAATCTTTTTTTCTATGGTATAGCGAAGGGAGCAGGTGGAGTCTCCTTTATGGTAAGAGATCACCGCCGCCCATGAACAACCGCGCCACAGTCCGTGCATTGGTAATGTTGCTGGCCAAGTTGGCCACCATACCATAAATAAAATATTATATTATGTTTTTTATATTTTAGGGCTATATTTATTATGGATCTTTAATAAAAATTTAAACATTTCTGAAATCAGATTCTTTCTTACCAACTTTCCGTCTATTTGCCATTTATTCGGTGAGAGAGTGATAGAATGCTTAAGACAATGTTTCAAATAAACCAATGTTTATTACTAAGGGGCAAATAAAACTTACCTTTTGACCGTCGGTTAGTAAATCGTACGTCGTACTACGAAACAAGCTGTGTCTGAATTTTATGTAGCCGCAAAAAGCAAATGCTGGCAAATGTTCGCAACCACCTGCAAGCGTTATTGTATTTTTTTTATGGTATTTGTAGTTTGCAGCTTAAAAATGTCGATTAAGCGGTATAGGAGGCCGACAACACAACCAATGCGAACTATGGCGCTGGTGTCCATGTGCGGCGGTGTTCTCTTACGGCATATTTAAGGGATTCCGATATCCTCACTGACTCAATTGAAATACAGTAAAAGTACTGTTTCAAGTACAATTTCCGTTTTACGCTGAATATTCTGCGGGAGCACTTCGGATGAGAAGGCCCAATTTGTGCGTCAGTATATTCTTCAATATGGCACTGGTAAGACAGCGTTAAAACACTCGTACAGCCTCTGTTAAGCCCTTCCAAAGACCAATAAAATTACAACTTTTTATTTGAACCGAGGATTGAATCCGGTATCTCTCGCTTCGGGATAGACACGTAGGCTCAATATTGGTAGTATAACAACATAATATACTCGTATCATAATTTCTCAAGCCTCGAAATGGGAAGCACTCACTCAATGGCATAGTTCCCAAACAGTAACAGGTGGGTGTGGCTGAGCTCCTCCGGACTGGGGCTGGGTGGATGAGAATTGCGGAATAGTCGTGTGTAAAATCACCGCCCTCACATTCCAATACTCGTATGGAGAAAAGCTTTGCTACGGCTGTAACAGATACTCTTGTAATAAAGACTATTTTGGCATTGTTTACAATGTGGGTGTATATTACCTTCAGCAACCTTCCGCGGCGATTCGGATTCAATTAAATGAAGAAGAATTTTTCGCGAGAACACATCGCCCAACACGGATGCACATTTCAACAGCATTTTCTCAAACGGTGATAGCGAATCGTATGTTTTCAGAATAAGTACTGAAAATTTCATATATATCACAATTCACAAGTCAAAGATAAAAATCCCGCTTAAGCAGCGTAAAAATACGGCAACACAACCAATGCACGGACTGTCGTGCAGTTGTCTATGGGCGGTGTTCTCTTACCATGTATTACCAACTGCACCTGCACCATTGTTCGCTGTACCATAAAATAAAGTAAAAAATCAAAGCAAACAATTAATATTCATATAAATAATTACAATTATATACGAAAGACGCTGGATGCAGGTCGCCTCCGACAATTGTGCATGGAGGCCCAAGGGGGAGGCCTATGTCCAGCTGTGGACGTAATAGAGATGAATTGATGATGATGGTGATGATGATGAATTAATATTCTAACATATTTTAATGTTATTTAAGGCTACACACCATCCATTTTCATATCTACTTTAATATCATCGAAATTATAATACTTCGATAGTACAGCCATTTGTATTATATCCTTCTGGTTTTCACCTGTCACACTTGCATCGCTTTTTTTTTCTTTATTCTAAAAAAAAGAACCGGTCTCAAAATTCTCCTAAATGTCGTCATCTTCAGTATTTCTAGATGATAAATGAGCATATTTTGACCACTTCACAGCGGGATCTATTCGTTTAACACCACCAAACCCAAAAATATATTCATCATATTGATATCAAAACTCAAACTCAAAACCATTTATTCAAATAGGCCCCTCAAGTGACACTTTTGCTAGTCAATTTACAATAGTAAAGCTATCACTGGTTCCGTATACCTCTACGTACGAGAAGAACCAAAAAGAAACTCATAGGGTTTAATTTTTTCTATCGCCAAATTTACAATAGTTGGTTTATTTGTCCACCCGTGGGAGAGCCATGCTGAAGCATATGTGGATACACTAACTGGGCCGTCTTGTTCGATGTGATACCACGGGCTCACAGAATACCCAACGTGAAACGGCACTTGTAGTATGTTTCACTGAGTGACTGATGATATCGGAGGCCCTTAAAAATGCGCTTGAGTGGCGTATAAAGCCGGCAACACAACCAATGCGCAGACTGTGGCGCGGATATCCATGGGCAGAGGTGTACTCTTACCATATAAGTGATCCACCTGCTCAGTTGTCCGCTATACTATATTTGTGTTTGCTAGTTTAAAAGGTACCAGTTGGTACTTGTGCAGAAGTTTCCATGCATAGAATTAAACATTTTAGCAATTTGAGTCCAGGATACAATGCCCTTATCGGCTTTCTGCATTATAAAAAAAGCTTAAACTTTTTAGTCTCTACTTAGCACCAAATTGGGGCAAAACACATATAATAAAAATACCCACCGCTTCAGCTTACTGTGAGAAATTTCGACTTCACACACAACAATTTTAAGACATCCTCTAGACTATTACTAAGCCCTTTCATAGACCGACTACAATTTTGAAATAATTGAACAAATAAAAATGGACCGGGGATCGAACCCGATGCAATATGTCTCCGTGGTAGGCTTATAAAACCACTTAGCTATGACTCTCGTGAAAGACGGGCTTAAGCAGTCGCTATACACATACATTTTTTATTTATATTACATTATTTTTGTGATATTAACCAAGTATCTACATTTTAATTAGATAGAATCAGTAACACTTACAAAGTATTCTGATGTTATGCTATCCGAATCGTTCAATCGATTCAACATGGCCATGGGCGGGATGAGTGCGCCCGTTTCCAACGCCTGCGTTCTAGGTACGGTCACCATCGTCAACTGTTCCCTTTGGACCAGGCATATGAGGAAATTCTGGATCCACCCGGGCAGACCGCTGCTGGCACTTTCAATTACCCTTTAATTATAGAAAAATATCATCACCGTGGAAGGGCCATGGTGAAGCATATGCGGGCGCATTAATTGAGCCGGCTCGTCTAAAGTGATACCACGGACTCGGATATGCGGATTAGAAATGTCGCTTAAGTGGCGTAAAAAGCCGGCAATACCAATACGCGGACTGTGGCGCAGTTGTCCATGGGCTGCGGTCTTCTCTTACCTTATTGAAGACCCACCTGCTCCGTTGTTCATTATACTATAAAAAAATATTTAGATATAAACAAATTAGTACTTCTTAACTCAAAACTCTTCTTAACTTCAAATTAGTACTTCGAACGCAATGCCATGTTGTTTTGTTGGCGACGCCATCTTTAAATGTAATGACTGTATAATGATAAACTAAAGGTAAATTAAATGTTAAATTCAGTTAATAATTTATGTAGATTATGTGGTGTTATAAATATAACGCCTCCGAAATATCACTCACTCAGCGAAACACAGTAAGTATTTCACGCTGTATATTCAGTGAGTCTGTGGTCACTTTAGACAAGCCTGCTCAATAGTCAATTAATGCGTCAGCATATTTTTGCTATAACTCCCACGGGTAAAACAATGTACAGACACAAGTCAACCACTTACTAAGACCGAATAAATTATAAAATTAAAGAAATTAATTTAGTAGATACATATAAAACTATTGTATTTACGTATAAACTCACTTATCCAGCTCTGATGGTATCGCCTGTACATCCAACAATTGACAAGCCAGCGCCGATAAAAACCGTCTGTTGATGCCAGCTATATGTATTTTAACGATCATGTGGTTACTCAGAGCGGTTCGAGCAATATCTGTAATTTTTTTATTTTTTTTTATTTTATAGCGGACAACGGACCAGTTGGATCCTATATGGTAAGAGAACAACGCCGCCCATGAACAACCGCGCCACACTCCGCGCATTGGTTGTATTATATAAAAATATCTTTAATATTTCGATCCGATTAATAAATAATCCGATTAATTCGTTTTATTTACGTTGTTATAAATCTTGTGTCAGTTAATCATATTTATATATTATATAAATATAAATGGAAATTTATGTGGTAAATTTATAAATCAAGGACTATTTAGATGGTTTACGAGTATAGTGAAGTGAGTCGAGCAGTTCTTCGTTTATCACATTTTTTAAATATTTAAATAAATAAAAATATGGTGTATCATTTAATTAATGGGGATTGTGCTGTCAAATTGAAACTTTTTATACATAGCAGGTCGCTAGTATAGTATTCACTCTTATTTTCAGGGAATTCTAACCAAAATACATACTCGAAAGTTTCTCCTCATCGGTGACAGTGAATAGAATGAAAAATATTTTATATTGAAGTATTATCATTAACATTTTCCAAGACTCGTCGTCTATATGTTGAGCTTCAGCTATTGAAACCACTCGAAACTGTTTAAAACACTAAAAACAAATATCAAATGTTCCATCACTTTCTCGCTAACGTACAATTTTCTATGCTAAAATGAGACAAAATACTGAAAAAAATATGGAAGATAGTCTAACTTTGTTGAGTTTAACGTTACAGATATTTATCTCATATAAAAAGTCTTTAAACTCAGTTTTTAACTCTTCACGAATACTGCCAGATCTGAGCAGGATAGTCAGAAACTCATCCTAAGAAAGTCAGTTTAAGTACTCCTCTTATTAATCATATGTTAGGTTCTTAATGTTAGATTATATATTAAGTTAAAAAAATAAACCCTGAGTTTCTTATTTTTTCTTCTCGTAGAGGTATACCTTCCGAACCAATGGTAGCTTTTTAATAATTGTACCTATATCGACTTGCAAAAGTGCCCCTTATAAAAGATATTTAATTTTGAAGTTAATAATTAATATAATAAAATAATAATTAATATATTAAATAAAAGTTCTATATATATTTAATAAAGTAATTCGTTTTTTGCAAAACACTTGACGTAGCATTTAATATAGCAACTAGATAACTTGATATTTAATCTTCTACAGCGTATATTTTTATGTATTTATAGGGGGTTTTTTTGCCTTAATCACTTAATCTTAATTGCCTTGATCAATTCTGATCCGGTAGTCATCAAGATTTTGATGCTTATTTTCAAATATTAATAACAGTTATTCTAGACTTATCCTTTTGTCAAGATTACCGCTTCAAAAATATTCTGCATAAGCTCCCTAACTTGATACTCTTTGAGCAAGCTGTCACTGTCATCATACTGAAAGCTCTCTGGTAGCGGGAAACGGCAGTCGAATATAGTATTGATAGCGTATATTTCTAACGGGCGGAGTGACGTCATATCCACCCTAGAACAAAGAGGTTCTATACTTAACATATCTCTACAATTGTTTATGGTGCACACATGAAATATATTTTTTTTTATAAAAACGGTGGCAAACGAGAAGGCTTACCTAGGGCGAGGGGTCTTCCGACCATGGGCACCCCTAGCCCTTGCAGAACCGGTGCCTTGCCGGCTTTTAAGGGATATGTACGCTCTTTTCTTGAAAATCCCCAAGTCGTAAGTATTTGGAAATTGTACCTGTTATATGTTTGGCTGCGTGAATGATACCGGAATTAAATCAAGTTTTGCTTGAATGAACACTCAGGCACTTGTGCTGGGGCAAACAGCCAGCGGCTACCTCTTTTTTTAATTGTTTTTAATAATTTTTGTGTATCATAATATTTTATTGTTGTATTGTTTATTCATTTCATTTTGAGGTGTGGTATAAAATACTTTAGAAAAACAAAAAAAAAATCTCACGTAAATCTAATTCTGCTCTCGCGATTTTCACGCGACGTTCGCCCAATGCCTTTGAACTGACGCGACATTACATGGCGTAGTAGTTGATACGGCACCTGAAATATCTTAAAACTAATACAAAAAAAAATGAGATAACACAGTACAGAATATTGAAAAGATTATTACTACATCGGACATCCACGCCATAATACGCTTTTTCACGACGCTTAAATTACATTTAATTTATTAATAAGATAATGCAATTATTGTGTCACACTTTTAGTATATATTTTTATCATACATATAATTTTAAGGGCCTCCGATTCCTCACATACTCAACAAAACACAGTTTGTGTACACTTTCACGGTGGTATTACTACGCACGAGCGGGGCCAATGATTAAAAACGGGTAAATTCACATATAATTTTCTTTACCTTGTCTTTCTCAGTTAGTACAATTTGGTCAACCTCAACTAATTTGGGAGTCACATTGATACACTCTGACATCAAACGGCTCTTGCCTGACAATCTTGAACCCTGAACAAATCAATATTTAAAAAAAACATTAAAGATTATTGGAATAGAGATAGTTTTATTTAAAGTTTAAGAATTACAACAAATATACTATATCGTACCACCTCGATAGTTGACGTTCCAGAATTGAGCGTTATTAAGGCATTTTGTGCTCGCACCACAATTCTGTGGAGTTAGCTATATGCAGAGCTATTTCCAAACCAATACAACTTGGGCAACTTCAAAAAAAATGTGTTTTATTCCCTAAAAGGGTGACAACGCAGCGGAGGGCCATGGGTCCATGTGCAGCGTACTTATCCTAGATGAGCATCCTGCTCGTTTGTCACCGTTTTCATAAAAAAAAGTGATTGTCCTCAATGAATACAAATAAAGAACGAACAGCAATGGCTACTGCAAACTTGTGGTTCTTGTATCTGGTAAACTTGTTTGGATACTCCTCGATAGCCTTCAGCAAAGTGGATAGATAGATTTGGAGCTCCTCATCACGGCCCAATATGGGATGAGAGTAGTTAATCCTTTTAGAGCTATCAAACAAAACTATACCTAAGTATCTAGTGTTAAAAACAAAGAAAATCTTGTCGAAGTCGCCCATAAGAATTTCGACCACAATTGAAAATCATATAGTATAGCGGACAACAACTGCAGAGGTATTTCAGAGAGAACGTAGCCTGGGTTAGGCTCTCTCTTGTTTGCCTTCCGAATTCCATTGAAAATATTATATATATCTCTATATTAGTTTGCACTGAAAAGATTAAGAAACAAAATATAACAACATTTATAAACTATTAATGACCGCCTGAGCCGTCGCGGTAGGTGTCTCACCGATGTGAGGCTGGGAGCGAAGATGAATCCTCGCCATAGTTGCCGGCATTACATACCTTGTACGATTGAACTCGTATATAGGCCCGGGATTTGAAAATCCCTTCAAAACTTTCGCCTCCATCAATTTGAAAAAGTCATGGTCTAGTTTACTACGCAGAAATGTCTCTTTATCGCATGTCACTTTATTCGGATACGCTATCATAAGACGGGCTGCCTAGAAATCCAAAGATAATATTTTTGTTATTCTACAATATTAGCTATGATACGTCTTTAGATACGTCGCCTTCGACGATGGGGCGCAGGCCTATTGTGCCTGCGCGCAGTCTAAATAGGTGTGCAGTCTCAGCGCTACGACACAGATACGATAAAACAGTTTTCTAAAATCATTGTCTTGGAAATTGGAGCTTTCCAAGCAATATAACATTATTACAGGCACCTATATACACGTATATATGCGTATTACATCCAAGTATTACCTTATTAACAGCGGATCCTATGACCGTATATTCTCTACGTAGTGCGTGACCAACAACTCCACAGTATGTAGAACCTTTTAAATCACATTACAGGTATCAATATCAACAAAGCGTGGATTCTTGCGCAGTTCTCCAAGGGTGGCGGTGGTCTCTTACGATTAGGACTCTCAGCACCGTTGTCCAATATGTAAAAACAACAAATTGATTTTATGGTGCTCTGAATATTGTGATCGAGAGGCGTTCTACCACTTGTGGTGTCAATAGTCTCGTTTGGTAATGCTGATTGGACGTACAAAATATATTGTAAACATAATGTTAATTAAACCCATTCAATTTCTTGACTGCCCTTCTCAGTTTTAACCTTTTTAATGAACGGTTAAGTTTTTAAGATGTTCATAAGTCTCTATGTGGTTTAATATAATACTAAATATCTCTCAATTTTCATAATTAAAGTATAAGATGGACCAATAGCGGCCCATTTGTCATATCTTATACGTATAAAACACATATTTATAAAAAATAATTGATCCAGAAATTTTACGCTTAAATTGCGCGTTCTCCTACGAAATGATATCACGGGCTCACATATATGGATATTGGTGGCCCTTGAAATTATGCCGCTTAATCGGCTTAAAAACCCGGCAACACAAACGAAACACGGTCTGTGGTGCGGTTGTCCATGGTAGGCGGTGTAGGTATTCTTATCATATAGATCCACCTGCTCCGTTGTCTGCTATTTCATAAAAAATACAGGAAACTAAAAATACAGGAATACTGACCTGAGGTTACGCCCACACTGATTGTGGTAATGTTAACATCATTGAGATTCTCCTTCAACTGGTTCGCACAGAGCAGTGCGTTCTGTGCTTCGTCCTCATGCTTCAAGCCGCGAAGACCAAAGACCATGAGAAACATCATGTCCTTATCGAACATAGACACTTTGTTAACCAGACCACCGGTCTTTGATGTAACACTGAAAGTGGTAAATTATAGATAAATTAGTGTTAATATATACCATTAAAAATTGTATTTTTTCAAGCAGGTCTCTTTTATTAAAATTAATCACCGCCTCTCATAGGCAACTGTGAGCTGAATAAGTTAGGATGTCGAAGTCCCTTAAAATTATGCCGCTTAAGCGGCGTTAAAAGCTAAACAACACAACTAAATCGCGATCTGCGGCGCGGTAGTCCATGGGCGGTGGTGTTCTCTTGCGATATAGTACACCCACCTGCTCCGTTGTCCGTTATACCATACAATAAAGCTATAAACCAACTCACCAGCATACAATCTTAAAGGAATTATTAACAATTTGTATCAGCACATCTTCGGTAACGGTGCCCGTGATAATATTTAAGAAGACGACGACCACGTGGCGTATCTCGGTGAGGAAATCCATCGGCTCGTCGTTGTCTACGGCTCGTAGTATGGGCGGGGTCATGTAACGGCGTAGAGCCGGCCACCAAGTGCTACGCATTGCCGTTATAACCGCTGGTCTCACTGGAAACAAGTCGTTAAAATGAAATCTTTAGATAAACACGGAACGAAAACGAAAGATTTTTATTGTACGGAATGAGCAAAAATAAGACATGAGTTTTAGGATTTTTGTTTATAAATCAGGATGGCATGTGAAAGAAGCTCACAGGATAAACGGTATTCCACCCATGGACACAACCAGCCCCAGATGAGCCTCGGTTTTACTGTCGCCCATTCAGACATCTTTTAAAAAATCTTCGAGACGTATTGGTTTGAGAATTACCTTTGCAAGCAGCTGATTGCACAGAGTGGTGGTGCATGTACCTACTACAACATACATATTGTTTAACGTTTCATTATAAGTCAAATTGATTATAATTTAGAGTAGCCCCCATTTTGATGATATATAAGCATAAATGGCGAGACAAATTTTAATAAAACCTGCAGCTAAAATCCCTCTTCATTTGTCACCAAAACAACTATATCGAAACTAATATATTCGTATAAAAGATAGGAATACAACGCAAGAACTAATATACATATTTCTAAAAATGCCGGCAACGCATTCGCGACTCTGCAAGGGCTAGGGGTGTCCATGGGCGGAGGACCATTTACCCTACGTGAGCCTCCTGCTCGTGGGACACCGTTATCATTTAAAAAAATGTTATAGAAATTATTTCTTACGAGAGAATTCTCTGTAGTTAATTCCGGTAGTACTTCCATCCATTTGGGAGCTGTCATAGTGCGACTTTAATATCTCAGAATCTAAAAGTGTAACACAACTTAAAACCTTCATATGTGAATATATTTTGATAGTGAATGAAAAATGTTTATAAACAGTAGATAATGATCATCTTGATACGATAGTTATCACATAAATAAACCTACAGAAGCTTATGCGGATGCCGGGCCACGGGCTTACAGAGCGCTCAACGTGAAACGGTACTTTTACTGTGTTTCGCTGAGTGAGGAGGATATCAGAGGACTTTAAAAATACTGCTTTAGTGAGGTAAAGAGCCTCTTAATCTCTTCACTTGTCGTAATCTCGTAGCCGTTATGTTTTCGCACATAACACTACGTTCCGTAACATTTCCACTCTCCGACGAAGGTAAGATACATCTACGAAATATCAGACGATATGGACAAAATAACACTACTAATAAATAAACAAACTAGTATTCAATTACCATGATTAATATGTATCGATGAATGTAGCTTTTGGACTCTCTTCCATGTTGTGCCTACGCCAAGCACCTACAAAGTTTTTAAGTTTAAGGTGCTTCTCATTAAATTCTCTATACTGGGATTATTTTAATTTATGTGTTCAATCAATGCCTTCTGGTCTTCCATTTTTTCAACTGGTTATTTTAATGTAATGTTTAAAAGGTAGCTATTTCTTGTTATAATTTAAAGATTTTCTTTTGATGGTGTTAATGGTATATTTTCACGTGCCTTCGTGTGCCGTCCATCACCGCACGGCTGGGTACAATAATCCGACTCATTGACGTACTTCCAAGCACTGGCAGACGTGAGGACATCCCCCGCAGTGCTCATGTACTCCGCCACCTTGACATCCCACACGGGTTGCCCCACCACCACATAGTGGGACTGACAATTGTCATGGCCGCCGACGATCGAGAACTCTGATAAACCGGCTGCTATAGCTATCTTTACTAGAACCATATTTATAAATAAGTTTTATATACTATATTAATGTCGTTACTGAGTCTCCGTCAAGCACAAGTGTGGCAAATCAGTAAGAAATACTCTGATAATATAACATAACATTGACAAGTACTCTCAACAATTTTATATGGTATAGCGGATAATGGAGCAGATGCATCTCCTATATGATAACACCGCCGCCTAAACAAAAGCGCCATACTCCACGCATTAGTTATGTTACCGGCTTTTAACGCCGCTTTAGCGGCATTTTTAAGGGCCTCCGATATCCTCACTCACTCAGCGAAACACAGTAGCAGCACCGTTGCAAATACAACTACCATTTTACGATGCGTATTCTGTGAGCTCTATTCAAGAAACTTATAGGTACTTACTTATCCCACATTTAACATCATAACTTTTCTTAAGTGTGTACTTACAACGCATACAAATGCATGTCATTGAGTCACATACAGTGTTAAATTCGAATACCTACCCACCATTGTTTCAACTAAATCAACTTTTATAAGAAAATGGATAAATGCTTAGTTGCAAATAAAGTACGTATCTATTCTTTAAATTCCACTAACGCACCTGCCGCCGAATTAGCCTTTGGTGTCCATGGGCAGTGGACCACTTATACTTGTTGAGCCGGCCTCCCAATTTTTATAAAAATTAAAACAACACCTTTTAAAATAACACCAACATCAGTGTTATATCGCCCGTAGTTCCTCTGAATCAAGAGGCCACAATCAATTGCAGTATGAACCACATCTTGCATGTTCATCTTCGCTGACTTCTTCCACATGCAGAGGAAGGCGTCGCCGGAGAACTTCAGCACATCACCCTTGTGCGTTAATATCTCTTGTACCATTGCCCCAATATACAAATTTAGGACTTAGATGAGCCGTGAGGGGCCACCGTGGCCTGCCTTTGTATAGATTTCGCAGAGCTCCGTAAAACCTTTACGCAATGTATATTAATATTAGCATTCCTATACATCTTTCAGTTTTAATTTACTTTCCCGACAGAATTCATTCTGCAGAGGACCTGTTTTAGACGTTTTAAATTAATTTGAACAGATAATCTATGGATTGGTATAAAATGTTATTTTTACAATATTCCTACTTATTTTTAAGTTTCTCTTTCAAAAAATTACTTTTTAAAGACACTCTATGTATATAGGGATATGGATAAAAAGTGTTATTCATACTATCTTTTTAAAGCTGTAAACATTCCACCACAGGTGATAAGATTGGAAACCCAAGCCACGCGTCCTTTCGTTTCCTTATTCACATGGTTTTACACTATCCTAACATCTCTGCTTTTATATTTTTATGGTATAGCGGATATCGCAGCAGGTGGGTTTCCTATATGGTAAGATAAAACTACCTCCCATGTACAACCGCGACATAGTCCGCGCATTGGTTGTGTCGCTGGCTTTTTATTTTGTTTTTTTTTATAGGCGTCTGATGGCGCTCACACGGGTGCGACTGCATTAAGACACCGGCCACTGCCACTCACCCCTTCCACAAACCGAATAAATTAAATTATAATTTATAATTGAATGGACCGGGATTTGAACCCGATACCACGCGCTTCATGGTAGATTTTTAACACCATTTATCTATGAGGCTTTCAAATAATTGTGTTTGTAATAACACATAACGTTTATTAGAAAGCTTTTAGATATTTACCGGAAACATCAATAAACATGAGCGCAGTTTCATAAGGCCTAACACAGTGGTCTGAATGCTTGTAGATTATCTCATCCGGAACAAGTGAGGCCAGTACTGCAATACGTTTGGCTTCTCGGACATCACTCAAATTTCCAATAACATTGTCCAACCTAAGGAAGTTTAATTACTTGAGCATTTTTCGTATTTCTGAACTAATTACTCCGAATAAGAATTTCAATTTCTAGCAAACCATGCCTTGTCTCGCTAAATACGGACAAATTCGAAACTGTACTTTATTGTCGGAATGGTTGTTTGTTTCTAAAAGCCACCACTCGTGGTGGCGCGTTCCGCCGAGCTTGGCCCCTTTTAACTTAACCTTTAAGTTGTAATTGTGCTTTGTAATTCCTACTTTTTTACTGTTGTTTTTGGGTCGACAAGTTTGAATAAATGAACTGAATTTATTTAATAACCCAATAACTATGTTTTCAAATACTTTAATTGATAAAAAAATAATTTTTATATAATACTAATAGCATTATTTGTGATATAGCTTAATATTAAAAAGCTTTGTCTTTGTATGATATATCATTGTATACATTTTAATAAAAACCTAATGATACGTTTGATTCAGTTTTGTGGCGAGTTGGTGACACTTACAAGATGTGTCCCAGGTACTAAGTATATACCCACGCAGACTATCCTACTACCTACTATAAATTTCAAATTATTAAACATAAAATATTGTATTAAATTGTTTCCATAAAGAACTACAACGATAAACTAAATTTTCACTTGATATTAAAAGTACATATTAACGATACTAACTCAAATGATTCCTGCTTTTCTTCTTTGTTACGATACCTCTCTCGGGGCGACATCATTTCGGCTGGTATCACATGTCGACGCATGCTTTGGCGATAGACTCGTTTTAGAACTGTTAGGTACGTTCTGTTCTGAGATTCCGAAACTTCTGCTGATAGTTGTAAATTTTGTTTTGGAATATGTATATTTTAACAAATTACCAAACGGATTTTAAGAACTATCACTCAATTAAATTTCATAATAATAAAAAGATCTATAAATGATATTATAGTTCATAAAAAATATTTTAAGAACCTCGTAGCTAAGTGGGCTTATAATCCTGCTATAAGGTTCGAAGCTATAGAGTTCGATTCCAGGTCCAAATATTTTTTTGTAATTTATTCGATATTTGGAAGGGCTTGACAGTGACCGGACGAATGTCTTAACACTATCTCATTCGTTGGTGAACCATGCTGAAGCATACACAGGCTCATTGCACCGCCTAGTCCGAAATGATGCCACGGGCTCACAGAATACTAGCGTGAAACACTATTAGAATGTCTTTCGCTAAGCGAGTGAATCAGAGGCCCTTGAAATTACACTGCTTAATCGGCGTAATAAGCCAAAAGGACGAATTGTGATAAAGCTGTCCAGGGTAGGTGGGTATATACGTAAAAATTATCAGTTCGTAGCTGCAGTTGAAAGATAGAAACTTATAAATCTTTGAACTAATCAACATTCCTTAAAATTTTAACTGTTATATTATAATATCTTGAATTATAATATTGACATGTATTGATTCTCACCATTGGTTTCTATATTTTTTTCGTAGGCCATAATATTTCAAGTATTTACTCGAAGAAATTATATCAAACTGACATTTCTGTTGAAATAGTTATATATATACTTTATTTTATCTATTTTACTATGGATTTTCTTTTTAATTGACTATCCGCTGTCGGCATAAGGCCTCTACAGCTTCTCGCGGACTTTTGGGGCGAGCCGTAGTAGGCACCTGCTTTTATTCTAATTTGTAATTTCATGATTAGCATGTTATCTGCTCTCTATTTTTTGGAGGTAAAACAAAAAGTTATAATATATTCTAAATTTTAAGACCTTATTTTTAGAGGTTTACACCCGATATTTTATACTAGATTATTATATAATATTTGTGTTCTCAACACATCAAATCAGTGTCATATTCTGTGGTGATATTTTTAGCCTTTGGTTGGGTTTTATACTCTGCATATCAGTCTAATCTTATATTTGTCAAATACTGTATATTGAATTGTTTTAAAATATTGACCCAGCAATTTTTTTTCCCTAATTCAAACACGATTCGAATACAAGCTAATTAAATATCCTAACCTTTTGATCACTACAAATAAGAGGAATTTGTTTCCAGTCAGAATTTCAATTTAACTAATTATGATAGTAATGGTCTTTCTCAAAAGGAATTTATCATAAAAAAAGAAACAGGTATTTAAATTGTTTATTATCAATTTATTCAGACACTGTTTTAAACAATATGAAAATAGGAAACAAAGTTTGCAATACAAGTAATAAACTGCAACTGAAAAATAAAACATATTAATATAATTGTAGAATATGGAGTGTTTTTATTTTTATCACACGGAAAACAAAGAATTAAGTCTTACAGGAAATAAATATTCAATATAGGTAACTCTTATTTAATTTTGTAGCTTTTATTTTCTAAAATTTAATAACAATAATGAAAATGATACACTTGATCTTGGCATAGAGCATTTTGAACATTATTTGAAGTAAGCTTTATTTATAAAACATAAAATGATATATATGTATGGTATAGTTTAATAAGGAGTGAACTGAATAGATTTAATTTTGATTTATTACTTGTTTATTTACACTTACCATCTCTAGTTTGATAACATATTTACACATTAAATAAATAATATGTTGCCTATAGAAGTATTACTTAATTTTCGATAATAAATATAATAAGGAGGAATAATTTATATCTACCGACATACTTACATTTCTATGATAAGTCTGTACTGCTTTGCAGCATTACCCATTTGTAGCAATGCCCCTTCTGGTACCTGTTGACTTGTTTAAAAACCTGCCTAACATATTTAATTAGTTTTACTTCCCTATATGGTATTGGTGTATGTAAAAAATGCATCACCACTTAGAGATTATCATAAAATGTGAAACAGTAAATCCAACCCCAAGTACTTTCATAAGAATGTAGCTGTTCTGTTAGTGAGAGAAAATCTTAAAATCTGTTTTAGTTTTGATTCTTTTTTGTATGAGTTAAAATACAAACCTTCCCTAACTAGAATAACCAATAATTCTCACTGACAATTTCAATGTCTCCTTAGTCCTACTGTCATCTCACTTGGTGAGAAATAAGAACTGATAAGAAAAAATATATCAACCCAATTTTACCTAATCACATATTTCACTGTAATAATAATAATTCTCTTTCACATTAATCACAAAATTATAATAGGCTCACGTCACAAAAGCACTATTCACTAAAATAACTTTTTGATTATAAGAAATTCGGTTTTGTTTACACCTGCTTTTTCACAGACACAGTAACTGCACTATCACAACTCACAAGGTGTAAGAAAACAACAACATTGTTTAATATAATCTATTTGTGTCACACACTACACATCACCTAACATACACTGATTACACTAACTGGTACTAAATTACACATGTGGTTCATAAATGCTCTATCAAAATTGGTATTACCTTCTCTTGTGATATTTTTTGCGTTACACATCAAACTGTGTCTGACACACACCCACAATATTTTAATTTACACAATTTTTACATACACAACACAGTTATAGATCACTACACATCACAAGTTATATAATACAAAGTATGCAATTGAAGCTTTAAAATACTTATTCTATTTTTTTATCAACTAAGTTAAATACCTAATTTATAGCTAAGCCGAACCACCTCGGACAACAACAATAACCAAGTGGTCCTCTTTCAGGCTCTCCTCTGTCAAGTTGTGGCAAGTGCGCTTCAGTAATTCACTTGAAAAATCACATGGAGGAAATGAATATAGTACCCCAGTAGCCTCTGTCTCTTTGTTCAGAAGAGATATAACTCCAGCAGCTTCTTTTTGTTTAAGATATGAAACCAAATTCCTCATAGGTCGCGTTTGGATACTAGCATCATCATTTGTCACAGATGCAGTTGATCCAGAAACTCCTAGGAATATTGCATGAGAACTCGATGTAGCTATACGCTTTTGTACATCATCTAGTTTTGGTTGGTCTAATCTCAACCGTTGAGTAATCCGCAATTGATTTTTACCCTCCTCATCCTTCATAAGGCTGTCAATTATCTCAGAGTCACCATCAGTTAGATGCAACTTTGTTGGGAATAAAGAATTTTTCAAGATGAGAGCCCCATTCCAAATAGTAAGAGCTTTACGAACTACTTCAGGCAGAGTTCTAGCTGAAGATAGCATTCCACCTCCTCTACGAGGTGAACCATCAGAATCACTATCCGGTGAACGACGACGTGGGGTACGAGATCGTGATCGATCCACTCCAGGCTCTCGAGACCCAGACCGACGCAAACGACTCTCATAATCGCTTTCAGGAGGCCTACGCCAATCATCATCACGATAGTCCCCGGTTCCATGATAAACTCCACGATACATTCCGCGTCCACGTCCTCTATGTCCACCCCTGCCTCTGTAACCAGTATAACCATAGCTGTCATCCCATGTTCCTTCATATCCTTCATATCCTTCTACAGGCCGTCCATCCTCCCCAACTGGTGGCACATATGGCTTGGGTCTGTAAGGGCCTCCATTTCCAACATCCGCAAAGTCGATTCTTAAGCGTCGTTCAGGTCCACCTAGAGGAAAACCTCTCATTTCCTTAACAGCTGCTTGAGCAGCATCAATAGAATCATATAAAATATATGCATGAGGTTCGCCTTTAGCATATTCTATTTTCTTTATCGCCCCAAATCTGTCGAATTCTCTTTCTAACTGAGCCACTGATGTCCATGGACCTAGACCACCTACCCATACTCGAGTAGTGGGAGTAGCCTTGCCGTAACCAATCTTACATTGGAATTTTCCAATATATTGTCCAGATAGCTCAACTTTAGCTCTGTGAGCCATGTCCAAAGTTTGATATCGAACAAATGCAAATGCATTTCCTGTTCCTGGGGGAGGCCTCTTGATATCAATATCTTCAACAATACCATAACGTCCAAATATGCGGCGCAACTCATCATCAGATATATTTATTTCTAGATTACCAGCAAATAATGTCCTAGTAGCCAAAGGATCATCTTCAGGCTGTACATGATGAAGGTAATTAGGAAACTTATCTTTTTTATTTTCTGTCTTTTCAAAAGGAGGGTGATGTGGTCGTGGCATATATGGCCTTGGCATGTAATGGGGATGTGGGGGATGGTGCATGGGAGGGCGGTGGTGCATTGGAGGTCCATGAGGGCCTGCCATAGGATATTCATGCATAGGAGGTCTAAAGTCCCTGTGATGTGGAGGAACAGCAGGAGGTATTCCATAAGCCCTATCATCAGGTGGTCTACGTCTTTCAGGCACTGGTGACCATGCATAGGAATAAGGTCTGTCATAGTCAGGTGGAGTTATGCTTCTTGGTCTGCTTCTATATTCTGTACGAACAGGTTCATACACAGGATCAACAATAGCTACCTTGTCATACAAAATAATTCTAGGCTTAGCATGTTTTGCATCTCTAGCATCCTCAGCACTTCTAAAGCATACGTATGCTACTCTTTCATCTAGTTCATGAGAAATCTTGATACTGAAGTCACCAAACTTTTTATATTCCCTATACAAAGTATCTTTAACAATTTCATCAGACGCTTTGGGATGTAATGCACTTACACAAAGCACTTTATAATATGGGCGCACGGATTCTTCTCTAACTTCGCGTGATCTAACATAATCGTCCCTATGGGGAGAGACATACCGTCCGCGGGGACTGGGTGAACGAACTCGTCTGCGAACTCTATCCGGCGTACCCCTCTCATCAGAACTGTCGTCATACCTCCCTATACTACTACGCGTCCTTTTCGATCGTGGCAAACTGTCTCTGGAGGAACTCCGCTTCATATTGCGAATTTTCACCGTAATACGATCTCTATCTCTATCGCTACGGGGTAATCCGATCATGAAAGCTCACTTCGATGTACAACTATCTGAAATGCACAACATTACACGTCACTTGAAAATGTCGTCTTGTTCCAGAAAAATCAGCTTTTCACTAAATGTCTCAAAGTCTTACCACAAAAAAATAATATTCTACACCACAGTCCTAAACTCACTCCAAACACTCTTGAAATGGTAGAGTAACATAAATTAAATCATTAACATGAAAAATTCGATGCAATTAACGCAATAGGAAAGATAATGTAAGCTACAAAATGGCGACTGATACCGAAAGTCGAAACTCAGTCGAGAGTCGAGATATGTCAGAAATGAGAATTGAGAGTCGAAGCAAAATTGAGACACAAGGAACGTTTTTTAAATAATTTTTATTCTGAATACTAGTATTTTCGGGTGCGTCTTTATGGTCCCTAGTAAAATGGTGGGAATTTTATAGTTTATAGAGAAATTTACCTACATCATATTCACATTTAATTTCCTTTTAAATGGTCAGGTTGACAACTAGTTTTTGTTTAAATTCCATAAATTTTACACTAAAATCATCTAGAAAAAAATAGTTACTTAAATTTTTTTTAATGTAATTTGCTACTCAAGTGATAGCATCATATTAATTTGAGAGTTGAGACATGGATATACATCGGGGAGTCTAAGGCTCGCCCCAAAAGTCCCCGAGAAGCTGTAGAGGCGACAGCGTATGCCGACAGCGTTAATCCTATAAAAAAAATGGTATAGTATAAGTTGCCATTTGGACAACCCTGAACACACAGTCAATACTCATAATAAACTAATATACAATATTATGTCATATTGTAAATTGGTGCAATAATATTTTCTAAAGTATTAGGTACATTAACGAAAAATTGTTATATTTAGTGTTAGTTATGATTCCCTTAAACATTAATTTAAAATTAATTATTTAATGTTATAATACGTATTACTGAATGTTTAAAATTATATTTAAAAAATATAAACAAACTTATTTTTATAAGTTAATTTAATAAGTAATAGTACTATTATATGTGTCTCTGTATTATTTTAATACTATTTATGGAATCTTATCTCAGAAATAAATTTTGATACTTGTTTATCTTGGATGAGTGATAATCCTTATTTCATGTCAACAGTTTTTAAGACTCAATCTTGTGGTTAAGTTTACCGTTTCTTATATATGTTAGAAACAATGGACATTGTTATCAATTTAAACAACCAGTCAAATGGAAGAGATAAACTTGCCAGGTTTGTATCATAGCAAATTAATATTTCGTTTTTGATTTATATATCATATTTTACCTTATTGTTAAATGTATGTTATAGGTTTGTTCAGTATGCAAGTCGACTTGTTTGGCATCAACTAGAAAGAAGAAATGCTAACAAATATTCTATTGATCGAATTAAAAGCTTAGAGAGTAATCTAAGTTCATTCCGAAAAGGTGAGTATTGAAACAATCATGTACTATTTATCTGTATTATATTGTCTTTGTAAATTAAATTATATAAATTTTCTTACAGTGTTACGATTAGGAAGATGTGTAGACATTTCTTATGCAGCACTGAATTCTATAAACATAGGTGATCCTATCTTAAGGGTAACCCTGACAATAAGTAAAATTGCACATGCGGTATTTCTGTATGCTGATCACATTGTATGGCTCACAAGGAGTGGTTTCCTTAAAACTGACTCTGATAAATGGAACATCACAGCAAATAAATTTTGGCTTATTTCAATAATTGCCAACTTAATGAGAGATTTTTATGAAATCTTGCAAGTTGTTGAGTTAAATAATTCTTTGTTACTGAAGCCCACTGCATTAAAAGAAGGCTCTGTTAAAAGCTTTAACTTTAAAGCCAGTATGAAATATTTATATGCTCTCATCTTTTGCCACAAAGATATATTTGTTGATACTATGAAGAATTCATGTGATATTTTTATACCTTTAACTGCATTAGGCTTCACAAAGTTAAGTCCATCGGCAGTTGGAGCTCTTGGCACATTATCTTCACTGGCTGCATTAATTACTATAGTTAAACCTATAACTAAACTTATACCAGCCTAAATTAAATAATAAATGAGTACATGTATTTGGAAAATGTAGTTTGTGTGTGTGTGTGTTTGGGAAAGGATCCTATTTTTTTTAACATTTTGTATTAAATTAAAATCTTATACATTGTATATAATTTACTCAAATTTGGAAAATGTATCTTCTATAATGATACAAATAATTATTAAAGCTTTGGATAAAAATGAATAGTTTCATTATTTCATTTATATTTATAGGATATAAATAGCTAATTTTTAATTGAAATTAATCAAATAATACAAGTTTTATAAGTCATTGCTAGGCAAATTATGATGAATTTAAAATATATGATATTATCATACATGATAGACTTGGTAAAAATACACAGTAGACTTCATAATATAAAGATATTATATTACAATATGACACTGTAAAATAGTGCTATTATCCTTATGCATTCTTATATATAAAATATATATATATATCTAACTATAGTAATAAAGTTACTGTAATGTAAAATATGATACATGTACTATTAATGTGTACTAATTATGTACATTTAATGGAAAAGTCTAATTAGTAATGCCCTTGCTTTATCTTTTAAACTTAAAGCATCCTTTATAGCCACTGAATCAGATTCATAGTGAATGAAGAATTTGTGGAGAACTTTAGCTGCTTCCAAGGCCTGTTGAGGAGTTGGGATAGATTCTGGCTCTTGATCAAGTTCCTGTTGCTCACTGATTTTATTTTCATTAATAAAATTTAATTTCAAAGATTTGTTTGGTGTCATCTTGCAAAATAAACCAGTTTTGTCAGCATTAAAGATATATTCTGCTGAATATTGAGACTTCAGACTGGGCTGTATTTTATCTAGCCAGCCATCTGTGATGTTTCTGTCAACATCATCAGCCTCTCCATTGATCTGCATGTAGTTGATGTTATGGCGCTGCTTCCATTTGGTCAACCAACCCTCAGATGCCTTGAAGTCAACAATGCCAAGTTCTACTGCATAAGACACTGCTTTTGTTTTGATCAGAGGTCCAGAAAGTGGGATGTGGTTCACACGTTGCTGTTGAAACCACTGTAGAATAGCTAAATCTAAATGTTCATACTGGGGTTTACGCATTTTTTTCTTGCTTCCCTCCTGTATATCGGCATTAAGCAACTTTTTCCTATCCTTCCAGATGGTAGCCACAGTTGACTGGGAAAGCCCTGTCCGTCGAGCAATATCAGTTTGTTTTTCGCCCTTTTCTATCGCTTTAATTAAAGACACCTTTTCTTCAACACACAGTACTTTACGCTTTTTTGGAAGCATGTCCATTCTACAAAAACAAATGCACGTACACTTAAAGGATAAGTTATTTTGTTAGTAGTTATCCCTTAAAAGTAATGTTGAGTTCCTTGTATCCTTCCATCACAATTTCGCGAATATATTTTTCTTATAGCAGGCCAAACATCGGCGTCAATATCCATCGTTATAAAAGAAACGTATTGTTATAGGATTCTCTCTAACGATTCTTAGTTATAATTTATAAAGAGTAAAATATAATATTTAATTGTAAATTTATTGAACTAGGTCATGACTCATGTTATATGTTATAAGTTACTTTGGCGATAAAGAGTGAGTCAAAAAAAATAAATGGAAAGCATTTAAATTTACGTCCGAGTTAAACCAAGGTAGTTCTGCAAGCTAGTGTTAGTAAGCTAGCAAAATAGTATTTCTGGCTTAGACAGAAGTAGCTTCATTTCTGAGCTAGTTTACAAGCCAAGATAGTTTAATAGGATGGCCTTGTAACAGCACCGCGTTAGCAACACCGGGTTTGAGCCCAGTGTGGGAACGAGACAGGAAGACGAAATCGAGACCCCCCACATTGCTACTGGTAAAACCCAGCGGTTACGTTGCAGTGATGATAGGGTTCTGTGTAGGGACCGCGATAAAAACCGCCTCCGCCGGAAGCGGGGGCGAGGACCTATACTGGTCGCGAAGCGCACTGCGTGAAACCGGC